>JAGKRZ010000562.1:0-11293 GCA_020002355.1 Intubia oerlemansii
AAACACCACCACCACGGCTACAAGAAGTTGTTGGAGCTCGGCCATTGGCACCAAACTCGCGAGAGCTGTATTTTAAAAATACCTCTACGAGCTTCAAGTCGCCGGAACTGTCGCGTTGCCAATATCGACGTTGACAATGGGCACCTGGCGCGAAAGCTCACCGGCAAGTTTCTTTGACAGCACCACCAGATCCGTCGGAGCATCATGTCCGTCTTCATCCACCTCTTCGACCCTCCCGAATACTACACCAACCTCGATACCATCCGCGGCGAGGTCAAGTTCAACCTCAGCAAGCCCGAGACCATCAGCGCAGTTGTTGTCAAGCTCGAGGGCGAGTCGAATGTCTCTCTGACGGTGCCCACGGTTGAGGACGAGGCGGGCTGGACCTACCATGGCGAGTCGCTCTATGATCTCGACCCCAGCCGGTCGTCAGGCCAGCTCTCGCGCCCAGCACCCGGCACCGTCGTCACCGAGAATCATAAGGTGTTGTACCAGGTTGCGCAGGTCCATCCGTCTAAAGGAAGAGAGTCGGCAACAGCTGCCATCTTGTCCGCCGGCCACCACTCGTTTCCCTTTCAGTTCAAGCTGCCGTTCAACAATGTTTGCGTCGATGCTGTTGCGCTCGCGCGTTCCGGGGGCATGGTGGATGCTAAAGGCAACGCAGAAGCACCAAACGGCGGCCAGATTCGCTTTGGCTTCGGCGCCAACGGCATCCGTGTCATGGACGGCTCGAAGCAGATGCGCTACCAACATGTGAGGCAAACGCTTCCCCCCAGCTTTGCCGGCTACCTGAGCGCCGGCGAGACGACCGAGATCCGCTATTTCATCAAGGCGACCGTGCAGCGGCCAAGTCTCTTCAAGGGCAACTGGCGCAACTCGGCCGGCTTCCGCTTCATGCCTATTGAGCCCGTCAGACTGCCGCCGTCGACGCAAGAGGTCTTTGCGCGCCGCCCGTTTACCTTTCAGCATCGGATCCCGCCCAGCCCGTCGAATTCCCGGCGATTGAGCAGCTTCTTTGGGAGCAGCAGCAGCCTCGGCAAGGACGGAAGCTCATCAACAGGCTCGGACAGCTTGGCTTCGGAAAAGGTGTACACTGAGAGTGACACACCTTCCATACAGATGGCGGCATATATGCCGCACCCGCCTATTCTCACCTGCAACGAGCCCATACCGCTGCGCCTCGTTGCCCGCAAGCTCAATGCCAGCCGCGAAGAGGTCTTTCTCACATCGATCGAGCTTCGCTTGGTGGGGAAAACGCGAGTGAAAGGCCAGGATATCGAGCAAACGAAGCTGGCCAGGTGGACAGTGATGGCTGTTTCCAACCTACACATCCCCGTCTGCCACCCAGACGCGCCGGCCAACACGGACATGGCCATTCCCAACGACTTGTGGAAAAATGCGTTGCTGCCAAGCACCATCCTGCCGAGCTTCATCACCTGCAATGTGGCCCGCGAATACCAGGTAGAGGTTCACCTAGGCCTGACCTGGAACGTTCAGCCCCAAGAGGATGCAACACCAATGCTCGAGTCCCAAGTCATTCGCAACAAGATCACCACGACCAAGTTGACAAAGAAGGAGATGAAGGAGCAGACCAAGGAGCTCAGAAAGGAACTCAAGAAGGAGAAGAAGGCCGCCTTGAAGGCCCTCAAGTCCATGACTCCAACGCCGCCCCATCTGTTGCCACAGACCATCACGCTTGAATTAACGTTTGCCTCTGTGCCCGTTTACTCGGGCATCAAGCCCAACCAGACGCTTGTTGATGCTGTCACAAGACGCCGCCAACAGTTGTCGATGCAGATGCGACAGAACCACGTGCGAAATCGGCCCCGCTTGCAACTTCAGGACCCGCGTTTGGAAGACGACAGGCTCGTCTACAACGCACAAGGGCTTCCCGTGCGGCAAGTAGCCCAGACTGCGCCCTACTTCCCTCCGCAGTCACTGTCGCAGAACGTGCCACCCCTTCCCCGGAGGCATCCACCACCCGGCCAGGCGTCGAGGCAGCAGGCACCGGCAACACCAACAGTACAGGAGCTTGATGGGAGCAGTAGGTATCATGAGCTTGGCACAGAACATGGGCCGACTGTGCCTTTACGCCCAGACGGGTCTGCCTATATGACGCCAATCTCGCCAGCGACGTCATCTCCTTCCGCCACATCGTCTACAACAACGCCATCACCATCCACGACAACAAACCGGCCTGCTAAGATGCCGGGCCAACCTGTGATCCGCCGCCGGCCTGTTCCGCAGCAGTTCCTTGACCAGCAGCGCGAAGCCCAGCAGCAGAGGCAGAACCGCGAAAAGTTCCCACCGCCATCGCCCTTAAGCAATAACGAGAAGGGCGGCGATATGTCGCTGGCTGATACCTTTGATGACGGCGATGGTTCGTTGCGGCACCAGAGGCCCCAGCAGCAGTACAATCTGCACCAGCAGCAGACCTTTGTCGGCGATGCCCCCCCGCCAGCCTTCCAGATGAGTGACGATCCCGTGACCATGGCTGCGATGGCGTCCGTGGCTGGCTATGTCGCTGGCGCTCCAGCACAGCATGGCGGCATCGTTGCCCAAAATGGACAAGTTCTGGTGTCATACAACGGCGTTGTATCATCTATGGCACCAGCGGTGGCATCGGCCATTGACGCATTTTCCTTTGCCGATGGTGAGACGGCGTCGCTCTACCAGGAGCCGCCGCCGTCGTACGATGAGGCCATGGAGGAGGTGGTTGCTGCGGCAGCCGTGAGCAACCGTGTTGGTGCCTCGGCAGCCGTGGTATCACCACAAGGAGGTCACGAGGCGCGGAGTAGTGAAGACACGACTGCAACGGCAAATGCAGCTGGTACTGAAGCTGTGACTGGGCATGGAACGGGCGCGAGCACTGGCAGTGAAACCCAACGGCCAGCGCTTAGTGGTGACGTCTGAGCAATCATGGGGATGATTGAACAACTCTGTAGCGAGTAGTTTTTCACGGGCTACCACGGTAAGGTACTTAATGATTATGAAAAAGAATTCAAATTATAGTAATAGCTAAATACAAAAGAGGTTCTAAACATTTCAAAAAAGTTCCCAAACCTACCTACATGCAACGCATAACGACAACAAAAAAAAAACGTACAGCAGCGGGTATTCGCTGGTCGTCACCGACCCAACTACTAATCCACCGATTACTGGTTTAACTAGGGGAGAGCGGACGGGATCCCGTGCTTTCCAGTATCTATGGCCGTACGTGGGAGAAGTGGTATACCGTTGGTAATGTATGGGCAGGAAAGACGCTACTACATGTAGTAAAGCGCGATCTTGTGACGTTGCAGACTATATAAACAAGATATCACCCTCGTGGTTACATGCATAATCATGATCGTATTCTTGCAGTATCATCATATTCTACTGCTGCTAAGAGAAGCGGCTCGTTACAGGCGAAACACTTGTGCGCGGCTGCCGATGCCGTCAAAGACGCACGTGTTATCAATGGGCACATACTGCTTTGTGATGATCTTGATCATCTCCTGCGCGACCATGCCGCCTGTCAGGGCCGAGATATTGTGCATCTCGCCGCCACCTGTTCGGGCGAGCTCTCTGGCCGTCTGCACAACCTCTTGGCTGGCACTGGCACCCGGCACAAGGCCATCAATCTTTTCCAGAATGGTTCCAGCCTCGTCTGCCGGACCGTTGGCCGTTGCCTGGAGTGCCAGGTAGATGGGCAGGAGAGAGAGCGGCATCTTCATGCCCTCGCCCTCTTCACCTTCCGAGGCTGCCATCATGGCTTTGGCTGTCTCGTCACTTGCTGCTTCGTCGGCTATAAAAAAGGAAAAGAAAAAGAGAGAGAAAGGAAAACAAGGTCAGTAGAGAGTTTTTCGTACGCAACATGAATGCTGGCAAACTCCATTGCCCCCGAGCGGACTTACCATAGACCTTTGCCAGACGATCCTGGCTTGCTGGTGCCGAGTTGATGAGTTTGACAAATCTTGCATTCTTGCAAAACAGGTCCACCTCGGCAACGTCGACGTTTTCGCCGCCTGGCGTTGCCCGCACCGATGCCAGGACCTCGGCCGCATCCCGACGGGCCTTGTCCTTGTAGACGGTCTGCAGCTGAATGTACACCTTGGACTCTGCCTTCAAGTCGGGCACATTGCCAGGCAGCGGCAGAGCCTGGTGCTCCTCGTAAAACTTTTTGATGGCGGCGGCAATGATCCAAAACGACGACTTGAGGTCCTGCTCGGCCGGGTGGTGCACAAAGACCTCCCGCAGGCCGGAGGGCAGCGTCGACTTTTCCACGTTGCGCAGGACGGCGGCCACGGCCTCGTCAAAGTTCTCCTCGCCGCCCTCGGCATTGTCGCGCCGCGCGCCCTCGGCCACGGTGGCCCGGAACGCCGTCTTCTCCTTGTACGTCATGGGGTTTGCGCCTTCGTGGCTCTCGCGCCATCGTTTGAGGTAGTAGAGGAGGATGGCCACGTAGGGCAGGTGGCCGTGCTTGTGGTCGTCGAGAGCGTCCATGTCCGCCGTCAGCTCGTCGGCAAAGGCCACCAGCTCCGGCCAGGGCGTCAACAGGCGCAGGTCGGTGGTGGCGGTCTCGTCTGGATGTGTGTCGACCACGGGGAAGGTGCCGCAGAGACGGATGCTGAAAAAGGAGTAGAAGCCGGCCGAGTGGACAGCCACGAGCGGCGTGTGATGCTGCTTGGCATAGTCCTCCAGGCGCGTGAGCACCTCGGGCTGTACCGGATGGGCGTAGAGGATCATTGTGTAGGTGGGCGCCGTCTCGAGCAGCGCGGCAAGGTCCAGCGGCGCCTCCGCCTCCGCCTCTGCCTTTGTCTTGGGGTGCCAGTCGCCCTCGACCTCTGGGTTGAGCTCAAGCAGCAGCTCCGTGCAGCTCTGTGCGCGCGACTTTCCCAGGCTCTCCTCTTCGAGGAAGAAGTTGACGCCGAGGTCGGCCTCTTCAACGGTCGCCTCGTCATAGATGGTGAAGCGGCCGATGCCTGGGAGGATGAGGTTCTTGAGCGTTTCCACGGCCACCGTGCCGCCACCCGCGTTGACGACGAGAAGGTTGGCCGCCTCCAGAGCTGCCTGGCCGCTGGCTGCCCACAGCCGCAGCTGGCGATCGTACTTGCGCTCCTTCTCCGACGGTCCGCTGGCCGTAGGCGCTGCCGCTGCCGCTGCCGCCGCCACTGCAGGCGCGGACGCGTCACCGTCGGCCATGTTTTGTTTGCTGTGTGATGTATCTGTTCGGGAACGGAAGGGAGGAGTCTGTCGATGATAGAGGCAAAAACAAAACGCGTCGTGACGCCGTGTCAGATGAGCAACGTCGGTAGTTGCTATGTTGGAGGAGCAGCAGGTGCGTTTTGCTTGTTGGTTGTTGCTTTGCTAACTTTCCTGGCAGCAGCTCGGAACGGAAGGCGCATGACTGCCGCCTGGAGGGGCTCCCTACTGTGTACTCAGTAGCCTGACACTGACAGCTTGTAAGTTGGCGGCTCTGGGGAGAAAGTGGATCCTTTTTACTGTGCTGCATTGGCCGCTACAGCGTTGACAGGGGGGCGCCCATAGGTTGAATAGGTGTATCACAGCGCCACAGACGCCATTTTAATAATCTCTCCAAACAAAACACGTCATATTTTCCATGCAATCCTCTCATGTGACGGGATATTACGACCTTTTGCAGCACGGGCGTCTAATTTTATTCAGTTTTTATCATTTATCCCGAAAGTTCCTCCAATGCGGCTCCTCCAAGATTTTCAAAGCCATGAGACTCTCCTAGACTATACTGCCAATAACACAACAAACCAAAACTGCTATTGCTTCAAACGCTTCCATGGGACCCGTCCCGTCTCTCAAGCATAGAGTCGCGTGAAGCCCTGCGCAGGCGGTTGCAGCCAGTTCTTTTCGTCGTAGACGGTGCCGTCGCCCTCGATCACATGGAACGTGTAGATGATGCGGCCCTTGTTGCTCAGGTTGCGCTCGCTCTTGTGCAGCAGGTTGCCGTGGATGAGCACAAGCGAGCCCGCCTTGACCTCGCCGAGGACGTACTTGCTGGCATCGTCGTCGGGGCCATCGAGCTGGCCGCCCTCCAGGCCCACGGGGAACTTTGTGCTGGTGTTGTCGACCATGTGCGTGCCCTCGGCCTTGGACGTGGCCGCGTTGACCTTGCGCACGAGCCGCTTGCGCACGGGCGCCGCCTTGTGCGAGCCGGGCCAGAACGACAGGCAGCCGTTCTCGGCCGTCGCGTCTTCGAGCGCGTACCAGAAGCCGACGGCGCTCGGGGGGTCCGTGTACAGGAACGTGCTATCCTGGTGAGGCGGGACGGCGCCGCCAATCTCGGGCTGCTTGCAGATCACCATGCTCTGCAGACACCGCGGGTCGCGGAAGCCGAGGCTGCGCGCAATGGGCGCCACGTGCACGGCGCCCTCAAACGGAGCCGTCTCCGTCGACGTCACCTTGGCAAATACGGGGTTGAGGCCGTGGAGGTAGTGGCCAATCTTGTTGACGGCGCGCTCCTTGGACTTGGTGAGCTGGCCCGTCGCCGCGTCCACCGCGTCCTCTTCCAAAAAGAAGCGGACCTTGTCGCCCGACTCGAGAAAGTAGTCGTCGCCCACATGGTCCTGGCCGTCGTCGCCGCCCGTCTGGAACTTTGTCATCGGATGGCCCTCGAGCGTAAAGTCGTCGGCAAGCATCCGCTGCGTTTCGGCGAGCAGAGCCGTGACAGCTGCCGGCGGAAGCGCATCGGGAATAATGAGGTAGCCGTCACGCTCAAAGGCGGACAGCTGTTCGGGAGTCAGACCAGACGACATGGTGCTTGTTGGTAGGAGTGAGCGAGTGCGTGTGTGTGGCAAGAAGAAAATTTGCAACTGAGCAAGGGCGTCAAGACCTTTTTAAAAACGAGTCCCGTCCTCCCTTCCCGAATCGTAAAAGTTGTTCTCGTGTAAACTTCCTGTTTTGGCAGGTGCAAACCCCCGCCGGCGTCCGATAGCGCCAAGCGGCGGGGGACCTAGCCGCTGGACGCCGTCTTGACTCCCCCGTACAGTTCACGTTCAGCACGCCGTTGGCTGCCTTAACTTTAAACCCCGCCAACTATCACTGTATGGGGTAAAGCACTACACGCTATGCTCAAAAGCCCGTTCTTTTATAATCAAACCCCTGTCTGTTCCAATTCAAAACCGATCTACTCGCACAAAAAAAGATATAAAAACAACAAAGTTTAAAACCTCAAGCCCCGCCTATCCTCCATCCAAGCCCTACAGCTTTGCATCTACGTCAAGAAACTCGCTCATGTCCACAGCTGGACGCGGGCCTGCGGTGAGCGCCAGGCCATTGCGGAAGTCGCGAATGTTCTTGATGTACACTGGGACAGTGCCGTTCAGGTCCTTTGGCACGCTGGCCTCCTTGCTGTCTCCGTTGGTAACGCCATCTGCGTCACGGGAGCCCTCCACAGCGGCCATGGCCGTGTAGTACTTGCAGATCTGTGCCCACGCGTTGACGGCTGTCTTGATCTTGTCCTCGTCCTTGACGTCAAGCTTCGTGCTCAGCAGAGTCTTGAAGGTTTCGGCACCCTCATCGTCGCTGCTCGAGCTCTCTGCACTCTGGCCTGCGTCATTGCCGCCGACGGTCTTGATGAGAGCCTGCAGCTCCTCCTTGGCACGCGTAGTGCCGGCCGCATCGAGGCCAAGATTTCCAACGAGCTCGGAAATCTGCTTCGTCGTCACATCATTCTTGGCTTGCGCCACAAGACGCACAGTCAACTTGGCCCGCGTCTTCGACTCAGGGTGGACGTAGTTGTCAAAGAAAGCAACCATATCCTCCTTGGTGATTGCCTTGATCTCCTCGGCATCCTTCGCACCTGTTTCGTGTTAGCAAAACATGGCGTTTGTTGTGGCACACGAAAAAAAAAAAAAAAAAAAACAAGGGCTCCTTACCAAATTCAAAGTCGTAGTACTCGTTGACAATCTGGTTCCAGTGCCGAGACGTCTCCTGGTAGAGGTTCTTGGGCTTCTCGAGGCGCTTCGTAATCAAGCTGCGCTTGTGGTCCTCAAAGGCGGCATCCGTCAGCGTCGTCAGCGTCTCGTAGAACCGGGTCAGGAACGCATCGACGCGCTGCTCCAGGTACTGCGGCACCTTTTCGCTCTGCACAATGATGCGAATGCCCATGGTCGTCGTGCCACCCCGCACTCCGCTAAACACAACATAGCCAAGCTGCTCCTTGGTGCGCAGCTGATCCCATGCGGGCTCGTGCATGAGCTGGTCCATGAGAAGCGTGCGCGCTCGGACTCTGCGGTCTGACCGGAGGCCGACCTGCAGCACGTAGTCAAGCGCGTGGTTGACATTCTCCTTGTCTTCGAGAGTCTTCTCGAAAACGTAGTTGCCGCCGGCTGGCACAATCACCTCGCGCCAGATCGGCCACAGACCGCGCGACAGAGGACGCGGGCGCAGCGTCGACTCAATCATGTCTGTCAACTTGAGCGCATCCTCCTTGTAAAAGTTGCCGTGGACGTGGATCTCCATATGGATCTGATCCAACAGCTCCTTCGAAAACAGGCGCACCGCTTCGGCGGTCACGCCAGGCAGTTCGCGCTCAGACTCCTCCACCGTAAAGGACGTCGGGGACGTGAGCCACGACATGTAGTCGCCCAAAAGGGTGTATGGCTGCTGGAACGCAAAGTTGCGCAGGGCGCGTGTGACCCGCTCCTTGACAATGTCGAAGCGGTCCTGCTTGACTTCGAGATCGCGCATTGTGATGAGCACCTGCTCAAGAAGGACGGGGAGCTTGTCGTTGTAGCCCGACACTTCAACCACAACGCCGGATTGCTCCAAGGACACGCTGTACACGAGACCAGCCAGATCGGCATCGTACGAGTACTCCTCGAGAGCATCACGAACAAGCTCCGTGTACAGGGTGGCCTTGACATAGTTCTCTGCCAGCGCATGGATGAGCGGGTTCTTGATGTTGACCGTGAGCGTTCCCTTGGGTACCCAGAACGTGTCGTCCCGTTTGAACCATGTGCGAGCGATGCTGTCGTTGCGGATGATGCGCGGTGCAGTCGCAGGCTTGGAAACTTCCTTCTTCTCCACCTCCAGCTTGGTCGGGATGAACTGGTTTTTGTGTGGGAGCTGGAGGTTGGGGATGCGGTCGGCTTTGGTGACATTGTAGGCCTTTTCAAGATCGGCCATAAAGTCGGCAGGGATCGGCTCCTCCCGGTACTCCGTGCCATACCACTTCTCCTTCTTGTCCCAGTTTCCGGGGAAGGTGCGCGAGGAAAGAGTAATGCGCATGTTGTCAGGACGCAGGCATTTGATAATGTCCTCAACCAGGTCAGGCTCAAACTTGTGCAGACAGCCCATGCCGCTCAGTAAACGCTCACGCGGGAGGGGGCGCTGCATGAGGGCACTCGTCTTGCTGGTGAAGCGGCCCGCGGGTGTCTTTTGCTTGAACTTGAAGTTGACGTCGGCCATGCCCTTGAGCTCGTCAAAGATCCATTGCTGCGGCGGGCTCTCGCGAAGCATGGAAATGTACTCGAAGAAAACCTTGATGATTTCTTTGTACGAGGTCAGGCCCTCCTCGGTGAGCCTGATGGTGACTTCGAAGACGCCGGGTGTGCCCCTGCAAATGGGGTACATGCCAGCACCCAGCGCGTTGGCCCAGCCCTTGGCCTTGACGTACGACATGATGCTTCCTGGGCCTTCATGGCCGATGAGGTGGCTAGCATAGTGACTGGGCTGAGAATCGTAATGGAAAGTTTCGTCTGGGGACGGGAAACGGAGAGAAAGATCCCTTGAGTCCATGACGGGCTTCACGAAGGTCATGCGGGAGAGATGCTCCTTGTTGTAAGGAACCTCGTCCGGCCAGACGTTGACGGGCAGATTCTTGTTCGGAATGGCCGAAAAGAGCTCGGCAACCCACTCCTGCAGGGTATCGAGAGATTCGCGGCCCAGGACAACCAGCTTCATTTGGTTTGCAGAGTAGAAGCGGTCATGGAACTCCATAAACTTATCGCGGATATTGATGCCACGCGACTCAGGCTCGTTTTTGAGGATCTCGAGGTTGCCGGTGCCAAAGTGGCAGTAGGGGTGCTTGGGGTTCGAGAGCGACTTCTCGAGCTGGTGTATGCGCCATTGATCATTTTGCAGGTTCTTTTTGTTCTCGGAGTCGACAGCACGCAGTTCACGGTCAACAGTGTTGGAAAGGAACAGTGGCTCAATGAAGAACTGGGCAAAGCGGTCCAGAGCGCCATAGAGGGCCGACTTGGAGCCATCGTCGCGGGCCTTGGCAGACACTTCAAAAAAGTAGTTGGTCGAAGTCGACGAGGTATAGGCATTGGAGTTTCCAGAGTTGGACGCGAGGTACTTGTTGTACTCATTCTCTTCCGGAAACTTTTTGGTTCCCATAAAAAGAAGCTATAAGAACTCGTTAGAGACTTTTTTTGACTTTTTTTCAGTGTTTTCTCTTTTTTTTTTTTTGATTTTGGTTTCCCTAAATATGCAGACAAGGCTTACATGTTCAACAGCATGTGCCATTCCAGGCATGGAGATGTCGTCGCTGAAGTTTCCAACACCGACATCTAGCGATGCGCTCGCCTTGTCAGTCTCTGCATCGTGGACGAGCAGGGCCTCGAGACCGTTGCTTAGCTCAATGACGCGGTAAGAGCGGTCATCCAAAGAGGGCTTGGCAAGATTCTCGGTGACGACTTTGACAGACTGTGAGGGTGGCGCAGCATCGCCTTCAGCAGATGATGGTGCCATGGTAGCGAGGCCGTGTAGTCCGGGAAGGATATGTGCAGGCCCCGAAGGCAACTTCTGTGCTTGAGGACGATGCGGAGAAAATATAGGCCTCGCTAAAGGAGCAGCGTGACGGGTGTTGAAAGAGGGGGCGTTTGTGATAGGCCTGCCCCAACAAACACCGGTGCGACGGTTAACGCAGAAGTTGTGGACGTTGTGGATGCTAGTCTTTTGAATAACACGGACACGGCAGAGCATCCAGGTGTTGCGGACGTAGTGTGTTTGTGATGCCGGCTGCCGTTGCGGGGGCTGCAGTCAGTGGCAGGGACGAGTTAATTGGACACGGGGTTCGAGGACGCGCAGGTGTTATAAGCCCGAGTGCTATCGAGATCGAAGCTTGGAAAGAAGACGTAGCACGGGGAAACAACTACCTGATGAAACCACAGTTAGGCGGGGCTCGGGATGCGTCAAAAGTTGAAGGGAAGACGAAGAGTCCGTTGCGGTGATCAAGTGGTTGTAAGTCGTGATACAGTCTGCCTTAAATGTCAGCAAGAAGACATCCAATAAATAAGGACGATTAAAAAAAAAAAAAAAAAAAAAAAAA
>JAGKRZ010000563.1:0-11089 GCA_020002355.1 Intubia oerlemansii
GGGGGGGGGCAATAGGGCGTGAGATCTCACTCTTTTGGGGCCCTGTAAGAATGTCGATATTTTTTGTGAAGATGGAACCTAGGAAGAAAGCTGACTGGATTTTGCTCGCGTGAGCAAAAAAGATGCCTAAAGGATGCACAATCTGCATGTTTTTTTGGCCACAATTTCATCTTTTCCCATTTTTAAGCTTTCTTACTTTTTTATTCAACGCCTTGGGTATTATTTTTATGTATCTGATTCGGGCTATCCTGCACCGAAATGTGGTAAAACAAAGAAAAATGAGGAGGTGAAGAAAAGCGTGAGGAGTAAGAGGAAAAAAGGCAAGAGTGAAGAGCGAAGAGAGCGAGAGAAGCGCGAGCGAGTACGAGATCCGTAGTCACGACGGACATTCTCCCTTTCTCTTCCGCCTCACCCTTGCCCCCCTCGTCTCCGTGTCCGAATTATATCCGCCGTTGAGACGCTGCTGCTGCGGCCGCCCGTCGGGACTCAATCTCGACATACCGCGGCAGATTTGTATCTCCGCGAGCAGCCATCCACAGGAGCAGTTCTGGTTCGACGGGTGGTGCAATAGGTGCTGTGGGTGCCGTGGCCATGGCCGGGGTGGCTGTTGGCGGACCGTCCAGCATGACAATGTCGTCGTCCTTTTTCTTTTCCTCCTCCTCCTCCTCGTCATCGTCCTCATCGTCATCTTCATCCTCATCGTCGTCGAGGGTTCGCCGCAGTCCTGTCCGGACGTTCTCGATGCCGGCTGCTCGTTCTTGTTTTGTGTAGACATCCGGTGCCTCTTCGCGGATGAACTCGCCAATGCGGTCTATGCACCAGGCGCGTGCCTCGTACCATGTATCTCCCAGTCCATACGGTTCCCTCGGCGTCTCGTCGTCCGAGTATCCATCGTTGTCATTTTCCGAGTCGTCATCATCCTCGTCCTCATCTTCTTCGTCTTCCTCGCCTCCCCTCCTTCTCATGCCGGCAAAACTCGCCCGCCCAATCCCCCGCGCCGCCGCCGTCGCTCGCGCCCGCTCGGCCACCTGCTCGACGTCCGGCTCGAGCTTCTTGCGCAGCAGCGACGTCAGCACCTGCTCTTCGGTGCGGCCCGGGTACGACGGGTCCGGGTGCACGACGATGCGCCGAAACAGGTCGGCGTGCTGCGCCATCACCTCGTTGAGCGAGGCAAAGTTTTGCTGCAGCACAAACGACGACGCCTGGATGGACTCGGGCGTCGGCAGCAGGTTGCTCATCATGACGTCGCCCTTGAGGCGCTGGATGCTGTTGGTGAGCTGGAAGAGGCGGGCGCGCACCGAGTCGATGGCCTTGAGGTCCTCATTAGTGAGGCCGAGCGCCGTATCGTCCGAGGAGGCCATGGTGTGGTGAGGGGTGGGGGAGTTGCGATGTTGTGGTTCTGTCGGTCGCCGTACAATGTCAAATGGGTGGTGACTTGTCGCGAGTTTTGGAGAATGGGCAGCGCGTCTTTCTTCTTGATGTCCACGAATAGGCGGTGGTGGGGAAAGAATAAAAGTGGGGTCTTACCACATACTGGACGAAAAGGGAAATACAGGACGACGACTGTTCACTGGCTACCAGTTTGAATTGCAAAGTGGTTTTTTGAAAAGAGTCATGTTTAAAAATTATTTAAATTCAAAAAAATCATTTTAAAAGTAATCAATGGTTCGCCCGTTTCATATCCCATCCTGTATCCATACCAGTCCATATCCTTTCCTGTATCCATGCCATATCATCCGTCCATATCCTTTCCCATGTCGTGCCTATTCCCAAATCCATCCCATTTCATATCCATGGTCATATCCATACTCATATCCCATAATACCCATTCTCCATTCCATTCCCACTCTTTCTCATCTTTCAATTCACTTCCGGGCATCCCGTCCCCAGCGGTCCACGGGCGGGTAGCGAGCCATGCGCTCGAGATCGTCGAGGTGCATGTGCGAGCGGATGTACTTGTTGCGGCCGTCGTCGTTGGGGTCAAAGTCCCAGCTGGTAAAGTGGCCGACCTTGAGCGCGGGCCAGACCAGTTTGCGCTGGCGCTGCGACGTGCGGACCTCGCGCGTGATGCGGTCCATGTCCCAGCGAGCGGCAGCCTCGGCCTCGAAAGCAGCCAGGACGGACTCGGCCTCTTTGTCAGAGGGCGTGAGCGAAGAGGTGGTATTGGCCTTGATCTTTTTCAGTTTTTTCGCCAAATCCACGAGCTCGTGGGGATCGCTGGGGAGGTGGAAGAGCTGGACGCCGTCGGTGGGACAGGTGACAAACTTCCAGGGCCCGCGACGGATCATCATGAGCGGGGCGACGGTGCCCTCGCCGGTGTACTCGGCAATGACGGTGTCGGGTCCCGCGGGGTGGCCGGCGCCGCCCTCGTTGCGGAGGAGATGCGGCAGCAGGGAGGAGCCGTCCATGGGCAGGTCCGGGTGGATGGGGGCGCCGACGAGGGCGCACATGGTGGGCAGGATGTCGAGCGTGGAGACGTTTTGGGAGACGCTGTGGGGGACGATGTCGTGCACTCCGAGGGACGGGGGGTAGTGGATGAGAAAGGGCACGCGCACCGAGGGCTCAAAGTAGGACATCTTGTACCAGAGGCCGCGCTCGCCGAGCATGTCGCCGTGGTCGCCGCTAAAGATGACAATGGTGTCGTCCTCGAGGTGGCACTCCTTGAGGATGCGCAGCAGGCGGCCGAGACAGTCGTCGACGTAGCTGACGGCGCCGTAGTAGGCGCGGCGGGCGCGCTTGATCTGGTCGGCGTCGAAATCCTTGTCCCACAGATCGCACACCTTGAGCAGGCGCTGGCTGTGCGGGTCCTGGTCCTCGTTGGGGATGCGCGGCACGGCGGGCAGCGCAATGTCGACGTCCTCGTACATGTCCCAAAAGGGCGCGTGGATCGTGTAGGGGTCGTGCGGGTGCGTCAGCGAGACGGTCAGGCAAAAGGGCCGGCGCTCGTCGGGGTTCCGGCGCACGTAATCATACAGGTACTGCTCCGAGCGGTACATGACCTCGCTGTCGTAGTCGAGCTGGTTGCTGCGCACGCACACGCCCGCCTGCTCGACCGAGCTCGCATTGTGGTACCACTCCAGCCGCGTCTCGGGCGCGTCCCAGTCCACCACCCACCCGAAATCGCCCGGGTAGATGTCGCTCGTCAGCCGCGTCTCGTAGCCGTGCAGCTGGTCCCCGATAAAGTGCATCTTGCCCGCCAGCACCGTGTGGTACCCCTGCAGCCGCAGGTAGTGCGCATACGTCGGGATGTCGCTGCCAATCTGCGCCGCATTGTCGTACGCCCCAATGCCCATCGGCAGCCGGCCCGTGATCATGCTCATCCGCGACGGCGCGCACAGCGGCGACGGGCAGTACGCCGAGTCAAACTTGACCGACTTGGCCGCCAGGCCGTCCAGGTTCGGCGTCTTGATCTGCGACGCCGCATTGTACATCTTGAGCTGCGGCGCCGCCAGCTGGTCCGCCATGACGTAGAGAATGTTGGGCTGCTTCTTGCTGCTGGTGGGGGTTGCGCCTGCAGCTGCTGCTGCACCGGGAAGAGAGTTGAGATCCGGAGCCATGGTGAGTGAGAAGAGAGAAAAAAGGAAGTTGTAGAGAGTGAGAACGATGAGACCTAGAGGGTTAGATGTAAAGAGAGAGAGAAAAAGACCACCTAGTTGGTCTACTGTAAAAAATATTTGTCCTTGGAAGAGAGTGAAGCCCGAAGGCGTAAATAGAATCTCTTTTTTGGTTTTGCTTGCTTTGTCTCTTTGCTTTTTTTTGACTGTCCACGAACACCGAGAAACAGTACACTGAGCGAGAAATGAGACAGGAAAAATGAGAATAGAAAAAGAAAGAGAAAAGAAAAAGAAAAAAGAAAAGAATAAACAAAAAAGAAAAGGGATCAACAGGGGAGGAAGAGGGAGAAAGATTGTGGTAAAGATGCACGTGAGAGCTTGAGGGATATAGTGATGGCGTGAGGGAAAAAAAAGGTGAACAAGGCAAAGGGCAAGAGTGACGTCGACAGTGTTGTCTGAGGTGTACGGTGAGAGAAGGTGGAGATAAAGGGGAAAGTGTGCAACAGGACCAAGAAAAGCTGCCCAAAAACTGCACAAGACGCCCAAAAATAATAACAATCCAACACAGGTAGTAAAATAGACACGATACAGGACCAGAAGACAGGACCAGAAGACAGGACCAGAAGACAGGACCAGAAGACAGGACAGACGATGACGCAGTAAAACAGAGGTTGATAGGGTCTTGCACCACTGTCACGACAGAGCACGCAATCCCAAGCAATCCCAAATAAATAATCCTCAAGGGCCACAGACAAAGCCCCTCAAAAATCCAAAAATCCACACAAAAAAAAGGAATACGTCGTTTGCCGTTGCGATGGTGCAATTGCCACTAAAGTTAGTGATTTGGGAAAATGGTTAGTCAGGGGAGGGGGGTTAGGGTAAGGGGAGTGAGATGGAACAAGTCGGAGAAGAAAGTAAGAAGGATGTTCCTTGGGTTGCTGAACGGTGAGGAAAGAAGAAGGAGAGAGAAAAAAAAGAGAGAAAGAGAATAAAACTACTGTCAAGAGAATGACAACACTTCTTTTATAGGTTATTTGACCGTAGGGCAAAGTCGTATTCCAAGTGGAATGGAACGGGAAAAGAGGGAGGAGGGGGACGTGGGAACGTGGGAGCGTGGGAGCGTGGGAGCGTGGCGGCCATGCACCAAATATCGCCCGAGAAAAATGCTGCATGTGACCTGACAATCTCTAGATCAAAAAAATAAATAAAAAGAGGCCAACAGGGCAAAGTGCACCTAATCAAAAAATAGTAGGAGAGAAATTTAATACTGGGAAGATAAAAAATCGGGCTAAAAAGGCTGGACGTGTTGGTGCCAGTGTCCTTAGTTTGTAATTTGGTTGGCCTTCTTGCAAAGTTGCTTGCTTTTTTCTTAATCTGCTCTTTTTTGGCACCAAGTACTTTTCATGTATCTCTTTGCGTGTATTCGTGTACTTTTGCTACTTGTGCGACTACGAGTACTGGGAAAAAGGAAAACCGCACGACGTCAAAAGTAGGTCCCGGCGCTAGAACGGATCTAGTGCGGGTGGCAGATAACAGAGAGACGAAAAAGAAGGGCAGGCGAATAAAAGGGTCAAAAATGAGGCAACTATATGGAAGGAGCGGTAAACGCCGTCATGCACGGACCCGGCAGAATCATAAATGGATAGAGAGTGTTGCAGACGAGGAACGTTTTGCTGTCGGTTCACAAGTCGTGCCTGCCCCGTCGTGCGTGTAGTTTCCTAAACCGGTATCGGTGGGACGCACGCTAGGGGGGATGTGGGTGCTGTTGGGGTGGGCTGGGACGGTGGACGGTGGACGGTGGACTATGTACTCCGCCCGTACTCCGTAGGTGGTGGGCACGGCTCCTCTTCCCGCCGAAGAATTTACATGCAAGTACAAAAAGGAGGGGGTCAAGGCACGACCGAGACCCAGGGGAATGGCGGGACACGGGGGTGGGGGGGGGTGAAGGGTCAAAAAGAGAAAAAGGGAGAGAAAAATGAGAGCAAATGAGAAAAAAAAGAGAAAAAAAAAAAAAGAAAAGGGCAGTCCAGGGCGGGGGAAAAGACTTGTGCCTGCAGTGAATGGTGGGGGTGACATTTTTCTCAAGAGAATCATTTGATAGTTTGTGCACTTTGTCGACCTCTCTTATTCTGAAAGTTACTCGTACACAGTACAACACGGTGTGTAGAACCTATACCAGTGGGCAAATGTGCACCACAAAATGCACCAAGGACTACTGATATCAAGACGGCGTCTATTAACGAGAGAGACATGCACATGAACACACGGGGGCGTCTGCGGGATGCAACGTTTTCGTTTGGCGGTGAAGACGATAACAAGAGAGAGTAAAAAAAAAAAAAAAAACGAAAACTCCCGGGCGTTATAAAGCGGGGAAAGGCAAACCTTACATATATTGTGGCCAAACGTCACCGAACGACTCTTTTGGCCACAGAGATACGTGGGGAATCAAGAATCAAAAAAGGCAAAAGGTCAAAAAAAAGATGCCCAGTCGTCATAAGCGTGGCGGTTTTGCTACTTTGAACGTCATGAGGATAGTAGCTGCTCGTACAGATATGTGGGTTAGACTTGGGCATCACGAGGACAATCCGCGGGATACACGAGGTGACCCGAGTGATCTGCAGGAATTCATGTCGCCGTTCATTTCGAAAGTGGGAGGAGTGGGAGGACTGGAAGACGGAATTGGCGACATTCTTTAAAACTTGAGAGGTATTTTTATTAATATGGACTAAAATATAATGTAAAAACAGATGGAAACCAAAAGAGAAAGAAAAAGTACATTCAAACGACAGGAGTGAAAGCAAAAGAGAAAAATAAAAGGAATATAAAACATAAAAGGGAACTAAAATGCAAAAGAAGGAAGAAATCAACACTCGCTTCCGCCTCCCCATCTCTCCCCCATCCGTGCTCGTGTACCCCCTTCGTCCTATTCCAGTCACACGACACCAAAATTCCCCCACGCCTCCCTGCATCCATCCAAGATTTTATTCTTTTTTTTATCTTTTTTTGTCATCCCATATAATCCTTCTCCCTTGTATCCTTTGCTCTTTCTTTTTTTACTGCTTCTTGTTCTTGCCCTTGCTGGCCTGCTTGCCCTTGCTGGCCTTGGACGATGACGATGGCGCGTTCCAGTAGTAGATGACCTGCAGGGCCAGCACAAGGTTGAGGACGAAACCGGCCATGAAGCTGTAGAGGATGAGCTTGTCGTCGACCTCTTGCAGCGTGGTAAAGATGCGCGAGAGCGAGCCCGCCAAGAAGTTGAAGACGGTAAAGGCGCTGAGCTGGCCCGTGCCGCCCTGCTGCCAGATGGCCAGGATCTGCGGCACCTTGCTCAGCACGCCGAGCGCGCCCGCGCCGGCCTGCAGGTATCCGAGCGTCTCGGCCGGGATCGTGCTGTCCGAGAAGAGGGCGGTGGCGGCGACGGCCAGCACGCCGGCGAGCACGGCCGCCACGGCCGAGCGGCCGCTGTAGTAGAGCACGAGCAGCGAGATGATGACGTTCTGCACCAGGATAAAGGCCGTCTCGCCGTACGTGCTAAAGGGGAAGCCGTTGCGCACATTGTAGGCGAGCGAGACGAGGTAGCTCGTCGTCTCGAGGAGGTACGACAAGAAGCTGACGCCGGCGGCCGACTGCGAGCTGACCAGGTTCAGGATCTGCGGCACCTTGACCACCGCCGATGCGCCCACAATGCCGACACCCAGACCCTTGGAGATGGCCAGCTTGATGCACTCGACATTCGTCTCGTCCACATCCAGAATCAGCGCCTCGTAGCAAGTGTCGCCCAAAAGGCCAACGCCAATGTCCATGATCGGCGCCGGCAGGTTGTGCGTCAACGGCTGGATAAGAGAGCGAACAACGTCCATGGCGAGAGTGTGTTTTAGGGGATGGGTAAAAAATGGGTGAATCGGGTCGGTTTGACTGTTGCAAAGGCAAAAGGAGACAAACGCTAAAAGAACGACGCTCACTTTTACAAGTCGCGTTTTCCATGTGAGAGAGAGGACACTTGGCGCGTCGTGGAAGAAGTGGGGCCGATACGTGTTCACGTGACTCGTCATGACCGCGAGAGCGGCGAAAAACGAGACAAAACGAGCAAAACTCGCAAAGCGTTCCACTCCTCAATTCATTGCAGAGTCTGTTAACCAGATAACAAAAAGACAACATTGATGAAAGAGCAAAAAAAGAAACTTAAGAGGATTGAATGCCTCCGCGCGGAATCGAACCGCGAACCTTTGCATTACGAGTGCAACGCTCTACCATTGAGCCACGAAGGCCTCTTGTTCTTGCTGTGGAGCAAAGTGTACAAAGTTAGCACAAGAGGCCGGTAGGGGGCGGCTGCTGAACGCGGGGCAGGAGCTACTCCGTACCTAAACGTACACCGTATATATACAGTCTGAAATTGACATCTCGCACGGTCCTTGCCTCGTCGTGTGAAACCCCAAGAGTATATCGTCATAGGTCTTTTTTTTTCCTTGGCGCCGTTGTATCGGAAGTGTCATAGCCTCGTCTTGGCTGCCGTTGGTGCTAGGCGGCCTGCGAGTGTGATCCAAAGATGACAGCACATCTTAGTATCATCCCGTCTTTTGCTTCTCTTCTGTATCGGACCGCCATTCAGTGCCTCGATTTACGTGACAACCGAATCATCAAGAACAACAGTTGACTCTTTCAAACAAACAAAATGAGTGGATATATATTCAAGAACCAAAATCAGATATGAACAGCAAAGACACCCCCCAATAACGCCTCCCCCCCCTCCTCTCTTTATATCTTTATAAAGGCGGCTTCCAGTCACCGTGGACAGGAGCACTGCCGTATTTCAAGGCCATCGCTCGAGCCCCAGCGTCGGTAAAGCCGTTCATCACGTCCAGGCCGTCGTGTCCGCCGCTTCCGCGCAGGAAATCGGGCTGGTCCAGCTCCTCCTGGCTCGACCCGTAGTCCGTATACGATGCCTCCTCGGAATGCGACTCGCTGTCCTCGGGAATCGGCACCATCGCCGTTCTCGTCCAGATGTGAATCGCCTTTTTCCAGTCCAGCCCGACAAGGCAGCCGCCCTTGACCGACACGACATTCTTGCCGGGCGTCGTGTGTAAAAGTCGTGTGCCGCAGTTTTTGCAAAAGTAGCTAGAAGTCAGTTTCTCTCTTTTCGTCTTGTCCTCTGCATTACCCACCAGTACAGGGTATGCCCCGACGATGTCGGCCGCGTGTAGCAGCTCAGTGTCCCGTCTTCCGGCAGCGCAAACCGCGGGAAAATCGCACTCGTGCCAAACGCCGAACTCGATTGCCGTCGGCAGTCGTCGCAGTGGCAAATGTACAGCGCCAGCGGCTGCGGCGTCGGCGTCTTGAACACAATCGATCCACACTGACAGCGGGCCTCCATAGTGTGTATGTGTGTGTGTGTGTGTGTGTGTGTATGAGTCTAGCAGGGGTGGATTCAGAGTCGGACGAGTGTCAGAAGAGGCCATCTTCTTGTTCGCATCGGCAGAGGGGCAAAAGGATGTGATATAACGCGACCTGCGCGCCTAGTCAC
The DNA here is from genome assembly GCA_020002355.1 of Intubia oerlemansii. NCBI lineage: Eukaryota > Fungi > Ascomycota > Sordariomycetes > Ophiostomatales > Ophiostomataceae > Intubia > Intubia oerlemansii. The sequence goes on from JAGKRZ010000563.1 coordinate 9,076, forward strand.
GTGATGTTCCGAAAGAGTCATACAAGCCCGACGGGATTCACGGTTTTGATGGGGATCTTTTGCTGCCTGCGCCAGTAGGCATCCGTCCCGTGTCGTGAATTCGGTGAAAAAATAAATCCATAAACGATGTCGACTAGAAAATTATGCTTTAAAGGAAATGGATAAAGTGATAAAATTAGGTATGAAGTGGAAAAAGAGCTAAAAAGGAGAAAAGCTTAAAAAAGAAGCCCCAGAATAAAAAAATCAACGAATTAAAAATCAATGAATGTGTGAGATACGCCGTATATATCCCGTTATCCCCCATACCTATCCCAATTCAAAGCCCCAATGTCGGTGTTGGGTATTTTTTGTGACAATTTTTTTGCGATTTATTGTGCATTCCATAACAAACAAAAATCAAAACAAAACATTTACTGTTGCTGGTAGTAGACCTGCTGCTGGCCGGCCACAGGGGGGGGAGCAGGTGAGGCGGTCGGGGCAGGGTAAGTAGCAACGGGTGCAGCAGCAGCCGGAGGAGCATAGCCACCGACGGGCGAAGGGGAAGCAGCAACGGCTGCAGGGATACCACCCTGGGCCAGAAGAGGCTGCTGAACTTGTTGAACTTGTTGAGCCTGCTGGGCTTGCTGCTCATAGTAGGGCGAGGCAACAGGGGCGGGGGGAACCTGGCCAGGGACCTGACCAGGAACCTGACCAGGAGCTTGTGAAGGAGCAAACTGCTGGAGAGGAACGCTGGTGGCAGCGCCGGCAGTCTTCTCGGCATCGGCCATCTGAACAGCGGCAGCGCCGGCGTTGCTGCCGGGCGTGTTGTGCAGGCCCTGAGCACGGTGGGCAACAAGGGCAAACGAGTGGATAAAGAGAGTGATGCAAAAGAGGAGGCTATACGTTAGCGAGGGACTACGGAAGTCAAGACAATAGACAAGAAAACGTCACGTACAACTCCAGTCCACCGAGACCGGCGGCGGCGGCGAGACAGTTGGCATACGTCAGCCACGAGCCCGTGAGCTCCACGTCGGCACAGCCCATAAAGTCGCAGACGGTGTGCACGCCAAAGACGGGCGCAATCTTGGCGGCGAGCACGGCAAACGAGATGAGCCAAAAGACGACCAAGAAGATGTCGAGAGCGAGAAAGGCCCAGTAGCTGTAGGCGACGGGCGCGGCGACAAGGGCGACAATCATGTAGACTGAGATGATGATGGAGGCGAGCACGGTAAACATCATGAGATCGTCACCGGAAAAGGCAATCACGGAGATGCCATAGGCCGTCAGGCCGAGGATGGGGATGGCCACGACGAGCTGGGCAATGCGGAAGAACAGGTGGTAGCTCGGGTAGATGGGGACATGCTCGCGGCCTGGCTGCCGCGCAGCAGAGGTGCCGCCAATTCCGAAAGGCATGATGGGAAGAATGAGAGAAAAAGAAAGAAGGGGTATAGAAACAGAGAAAGGAAAGAGAGAGAACGAAAAGAATGGCTTTGATAAATGTCGTGTGATCCAACGTGAATTGCGAGACAAAAGAAATGGTCCGAGAAGATTGACGATATAAAGAGACGGTGCTGAAGAAGACGGAGGAAAGACAAAACAACGAGAAGGAAATCGGAGGAGGTGCACCACGTCTCTCTTTTAAAAAAATACCCTCGACAATCAAAATGACCTCTCACACATGGCCCTTTGGGAAAGCCACCTGCATAACTCATTTTCCTACGGATTGGTCAACATGAAAAAAAAGCAATAAAAAAAGGAAGCACAGAAGAGAACGTGATACCCATACCACTCGTATAAAAAAAAAGTACAAAATACTAAATACTCGTAGGCGCGACTTACACGCGCTGATGTACTCACATGTACTGCACACATAATTTAGGGTAAGAGATACAACCTAGTACATCAAGTGCCACCGGCCGGCAAATGCTGCCTTGCAAAAGCGCGATGCGAGACATGGGAACCAGCCGAGCTGCCACACCAAGTTATGCATTATGCCTTGGCCTGGACCCCCCCCCCCCCCCCCCCCCCCCCCCCC
>JAGKRZ010000564.1:0-11058 GCA_020002355.1 Intubia oerlemansii
CGTGGGGGGGGGGGGGGACGCTGCATTTTGTTGCTTGGACCGCGCTGCAATGGCGTTTTTTTTAGCCCCTGCACAATACCCAATACTTTTGTGGATGCGCACGTACTGCGTATTGTGCCAGTTTTAGCGACTAGTGCTAGCGCTGCAAGATACAGAACACTCCATGCAGTGCGGGCCATCGTTTCCGCCGCCCAATCCCGCTAAATCCGCTGCGGGTCGATTACGGAAGTCGCCAACGACGGGCTCTGGCAGTGTGCTGATTTGCTGCTTACAGCAATATATGCCCTGCTTGCTGCTATTCGTCTCTGCATTCAACGACAACGAGGGTATCACAAAAATCGACCACCGAGATCTCCCCGTCGGCTCCTGGCTTTGCCCCTGACGCAATTTTTGGAAAATCAAGGCCTCGTGGCGTTTTTGGAGGCATTGAACACCGCCATCGGCCGGTTCTCAGTCCATCGAGTGACCCCTACAGGTCACCCGAATACCCCCAAAAAGGTCCCCCCAAAAGAGCCCAGAAGGCAAAACGGACCAAAAGGCGACAGAGACTTGACGCGGTTTTGCACAGTCAAGACGCGATTGACGAGGTTCAACGGAGCATCGCCACGGCAGGCACCACACATCTGCAGCCGTCCATCAGAACAGTTGGCGTGAATTGCGCACAAAAGTTGTTCTGCTGGGCGCCTTGGCCATGCGAGCCCGTTCCGCAACATCCTTACTTTCACGGCATCCATTCTGAAGGCATCGAATCCCCCATCCCTCCCTCGAGACGAACATCAACCACGGGCGCTTCGCTGCGCATTGCTGCCCCTTGGCTATGCGAACACGACTGGTTGTTGATTTGTGACTGGTTTGACGCTTCTCGACAACCGACGGCATTTCTTCGACGCCTCTGATCCTCGACCCTTTTCCCAACATCGCATAGCACCTCCTCGACTGCCTTCTCCCTCCCCCCTTTCGCCCCCCATGGCTTGGTAACGCAGTACATCGCGCGCATCTCACATACACACCCCCGCGTCTCGCCGACTCTACCACATCCCCTTTTTTTGCGCGCCCGCTGTGATCCGGCGTGCAATACAAGTGGATGGCGAGCGAGCCCCAGCCGCCCGGGCTGGCGCCGGGTGTTCCGCCGTCAGCGCCGAGGCGAAGAGTCGACTCACTTCCGCATCAGCCATCTGCGCGTGTTGAGAAGCCACTCACTCAGAAGCAGGCCGCTCTGCAGCAGCAGCTACATAAGCAAAAGTTGCAGAAGCAGCAGGCCTACCAACTGCAGCTGCAGAAACAGCAAAAGCTTCCACAGGCTCAGCAGCTTCAGCAGCAAATGCATCTCAAGCGACGGCAACAACAGCAGCAACAGGCGGCACACGCGCAGTCGGTTCAGCAGTATCAGCAGTCACAGGCCACGCCTGTCGCGTCCGATGCATCGCGATCGAGCAAGCCCAAGCCACTTTCGCTGGCAAAACATGCTGCCCAGGGCTCGGCGCAAATACAGGCTCATCAAATACAATTACAACTACAGCAGCAATATCATCAGCATCAACTACAGCAGCATGATCAGCACCACAACCACCAACAACAGCCTCAACCTCAACAGCCTCAACTACAACATCAGCACCAGCACCAGCAGCAGGTGCAACAACAGCGGCAGCATATTCAGTCACAACCCCCTACATCCTCATCAAAGACCACAAGCCGCTTCGCCATTGCAAAGTGGCCGCGTTGTCGCAGCTTTTACCGCAATCTGAATGGCGCCTCGTCTGACTCTACTGTGCCACGGACAGAGGTAAGAAAATCGTGTTCCAGTTTTATTGCCCACAGTTGCGCATCCTTCATCCTCTCTCCCACCTGTCTAACCATACCACAGTCACACCCAACTCCATCCTCCGAACTCGCTACGGCCCCCTTTCATGCTGGAACACCACACTCCTCCGGCCCTCCACCGAAATCTCTCCTGCCCATGATCTCACACCGAGGACGGGCTTCCTTTGGCGACTTTTCTTGGACCATCGAGCCCGTGCGCAAGGCCGACGAGTTGCAAGGCGCAGCTACGCCGGCCGGCTCAGGACCATCCACTCCAGCAGCGCCAACAACACCCAACAGTGTCCCGTCAATGTCTACAAACCTGGCGGTGCAGAGCAGTGGCGGCAGTCTGCGTGCGTCCATGTTCAAGAAATCAAACTCCATGACCCACGGGTCCGTCTCTTCGCCGGGAAGCCCACAGCGAGACAAGGAAAGCGAGACGACAGACAAGGATGGACGACCCAAGCCGTGGCATGTCGAAGTCCCGCCAAACATTCCATATTATGTTGTTCCGCCGGCGAATAGGAGATTTGGCGGCGCAAAAGCAGGGTACCGCGGATTCAACCAGGGCTCACAGCAAGGCCAGCAAGGTCAGCAAGCACAGCAAGCGCAACAGGGAGGCGCCGGCAGTGCGCGTGGTAATGCTCTCGCGAATGCCCGCGGCATGAGTGGAAACCCCAGGAATATCGGCGGTGGTGGCAGCGCCACCGCAGGGTCGGCATCCGCGTTGTCTTCGTCGTCAGCCGTGGCAAACAGCCGCCTGCCAAAACCAACGGCCATACGCTACCTCGACTTCAACCCTTGGAAGGGACGGCATCCCGAGGACAAGTTCACGGACACGACGGCACGTCTGGGCAACTATGATCGTCTGCAGAACACCAACTCGCACACCGCTGAAACGGCCTCTGCACGCACCTGGATGCCCCTCTTGCTCAAGCAGAAGCATACCACGGCGATGCTCGGACAGGCTCTCGCCTTTGCCAACGCCCTGTCTCGCGAGAAGCACCACGTCTCGGCCATTTCGCAGTTCAAGCTGCCCCCTCGTGTCACTGTCACAGATACTCGGCGCGAGACTTGGCTGCGCGACCTGACCAACGCCGCCATCCCACTGCGCAAGTTGAGCCGGACCATTCCTCACGGTCTGCGCGGCAAAGTGCTGCTCGAGCAATGCATGCTCAAGTCTGTGCCCATTGACCGTGCCATGTGGCTTGCGCGCTGTGTTGGAGCGCAGGAAATGCGCGGCTTCAAGCGGAAAGGGTCGTCCAATATGTCGGCCCTGGCCGATGCTGAACAGCGCTGGCTCAAGGACTGGACGTCGACCGTCCAGCAGTTTGTCGAGTCTTTTATGGCCGAGTTTGACATGTCCAGTGGCAGCGGCAAGGACCGTCTGCAGTATGCAGCTCGCTTCGCGCGCAATCTCTACCTCGAGCGCCTTGTCGACCATGACCAGTTCCTCAACTGGCTGCTTCTCGGTCTGCGCCAGTCTGCTCGCCAGCCTGCCGCATCATCATCGGTATCAGTGCCATACTTTGACATGTGGCTCTATATCGCCGAGGAATACATCCACGACATCATGCTACGCAGAAAGACGTGCACCATGCTCGCCGTCAGCATTCTCTCCCGCCTTGAATACCTCTCGCACTTCAAGGCCGCCGACATCTCCTCCACTCACGCAAGACACCTGCTCGAGGCAATGGTCGAGGGATACCCCGAAGCCTTTGTTTCTTATGCTGTCTGGCCGCGCTACGACAAGCTTCTGAACAAGCTGCTGCTCCCACCACCAGCAGCCTCCTCAGCAGCCGACCAAAAGACCGGCCTCCTCAACAGTCTAGAGGTCATCCGCCACCGCAACGAAGGTCTCCGCCCAGAAATGTCGACCGAGATGGACCACGCCCTCCACCTGCTGGGCCCGCTCGATGACGCTCTCTGCAACCCAAGAGACTTTGTGGTGCACTTTGCCGACCTGATGCGCCTCGACAAGGCTCAGACCGTCCCGTTTGTGCTCCGATGGTGCGCCTCCTTGTACCGGACAGGCCTGGCCAAGGTGTACATTGCTGCCCGGCTCATCAGCGAACTGTGTCAGGACGATGCCCAGCTCGTGACCAGCTTGGTATTGGCCCATCTCCTATCCGGAAAGGAAGATGACAGCAGCATGGACAGGCAGAATGCCAGTGGGGCGACTGAGAAAGCGACGCGGCCGAAGCATCTCCAAGGTGTCACGACGACGCAGACCGAAGGCAACAAGAGCCTCTACCAGCTGATTGGCATTCTCATTGCCGAGGACCTCTTCTTGCCGTCCCAGTACCTCACATCCCTGATCTTGCGCAGCCAGCTATCGGACGCCGACAACATCATGCCCGAGGGTCACCCGCACGTCCGACTGGCAGCTGAGCTGCCTGTTCACCTGCTGGATCGGTCAACGGCGAGCCTTCGCATGAATCACCTGCGCCGCCTTGGCTACGACACCGAGTACGAGTCCAATGATGTCAAGTCGATCGTGGGCGCCGTGCAAGACGTCTTTGATACCATGGCGCCCCTTGCTCCGGCCATGAAAGCGCCCGCCGCTCCGTCATTAGCTGGGCCGACCATGCCGTCTGCACCTCCTACAACAGCCAGTCCCCACGACGCCAAGGCAGCCTCGTTGGCTCTCAAGGTCGCATCAAGGATCAGCGCCAGCAGTCGAAACATCAAGATGGCCGTTGTCGACTGGCTGCGTGACAATGTGGTTGTTCCCATGCGCAAGTATAGACCGCCGCCTTCTGCCGACAGCTTGCCTCACCACGTTCCTGCCGCCATGCGCCATGTCTCGTTCGCCGACGTTGACAGTACAAAGGCTGGCGTGCCGTCGTCCAGCAACGCACGGCCAGGCCTCGCCAACCCAGCCAATATGTCCCTCGAGCGCGTCAACGCTATCCGCTGCCTCATCGAAACGACCGACGACCTGCGCCTGCTGTCTGAGTTCATGCTCGTCTTGGCGAGCCACCCTCAGTGCATCAGCGTCATGGCTCTCTGTGCCGACACGGTCAACCTGCACCTCCCCGGTCTTCTGGCTCTCGGCAGCGGCAGAGCCCTCTACGACAAGATCATGAGCCGCTCTCTGAGCATCACTGTTGGCGCCGACGCTGGAGCAACGACTGCCTTCCAGACACGACTACCACCGGGCACGGTTGTCCGCCCGCTGCTGCTGGCATTGCCCGCCCTTGCCGAGAAGATGCCGCCACCGGGCCCTGGCAGTGTGCTGCTCGGTGTGCAAAAGCAGCCGCTCCGCATTGTGCGCGGCTCGACGGCAGTATCGATGGCGCATGCAAAGAGACACTTTGACGTGGGCCTGGCCATGGCGACAGACATCCAAACACAGCTCCTCGACATTGAGCACCGTCTCTCTGTTGCCACCTATGATGCCGACTGCTCGCCCTTGTCAGATGGGCGCGGGCCTCAGGTCCAGCAAGACGACGCCACGGCCGACGAAGTGCGCGACGAGATTGCAAAGATCACTGCCAATGGAGGCGCCATTGACAACGATACCATGGACCGGCTGTTTGGCACCATTGCCATGATCATCCAGGAGCGCTGGAGACGCACCCTTGGCGGCGACGACGTGCCGGCTCAGACTCGCATGCGGGACAACTTGCGCCTGTCAGCAAGCTTGTTTGCTCGTCTTCGTCGGCTGAGCCCATCGCACTTTGACTCCATCATGGTCAAGTGGCTCAAGCGCATCCGCGTCCTCCGGCCTCGCCCAGCCATTGGCACCTTCTTCCCAGTCTTTATCGTCTTTGGATGTCTGGATCTTCCCAGCCTGCTGGCCACCACTGCCGACGAGCAGCCTCGCGAACCCGGCGCGCCCGTCCAGTCGCCCGCACGCAGCACGTGGCGCCATTTGTATCTGCAAGATGTGCTGACCATGCTGGCCGTCCCCCTGACCAGCAGTCACCCCATGCTGACGTGCGACGAGGTGCAGCGCTTCCGCCTCTTCCAGTACGAGGCGCCGCTGCTGGCGCCCGGCAGTATAGCGGTGCTCATCAGAAACGCTTTGGCCGAGATGACGTACTGGCGCCACAGCCAGCGGCAGCAGCAGAGCCACCATGGCGGACAAGAGCCTCTGGGCGCGCAGACACAAGCAAGCGCCGTCGAAAGGAAGCCGCTTGATGCCGAAGTGGTCTCGCGACTCATGCGCACCGTGGCCATGGTCGACCCTGCCAAAGCAGGGAGTGCACTGGCCAAGACATCGGACCAGACGGTCCGCCGCTTCCTCTGGGAGGCCACGATGCTCGCTCTGACGGCCAAGATTGTGCCGAACCGAACACCGCTCGATATGCTGCGCAGCCTCGATATCTTTGCCGCCGGCGTCGGCCAGCTCGCCCTGGCCCTCCTCGTCCCAACGACGCCCTACTCAACCAGCGTAGACCGCGCACACGAAGCCGACAGCCTGGCTAACCTGATTCTGCGCGCCGTGTCCGAGTTCCAATTCTCGAGCTTGAGCGTCCTGCACAGCCTGCCTACCGATATGGCTGCTAGTCTCAAGGACCACGCACAGACACGCTTCCTCGACATGATACCGACACGCGCAAAGGCGTCGTCCAGCCCAGCAGCTCTGGCATCGCAGCCTCAGCCTGGCAAGAGCGATTTTACTGTGGCCATGGGCTTCCTCGACATTGTGCGGGCCATTATGCTCAACGAGCAGCAGCAGCTCCAGAAACGACTCGAGGAGCAACGCCGGAGACAACAGCAGCAAGACAATGCCGGCGGTGCTGCAGCAGCAGCTGCTACGTCAACAACAACAGCCGCGAGCCAGCCTGGGTCAGCTCTTCTGCCGCCTCCATCGCCTGTTGTCATGGCACCGTCATCGGGCGTGTCGACTCTTGATGCAACGATTGTCGAGAAGCTCGGCGAGCTGTGGTTCCTCCTGCAGGAGCCATCGGCAGCGAACAGTGCAGGCCAAGATGGCACTGTCAACCGTGTCAAGTATGCCATTCTGCGTGACTGGCTTCCGGCTCTGCTGTCACTCATTCTGCTGCATCTGCCCAATGCGGACGCTCTGTTCCTGGAGCCCGAGACAATGCACGATCTCCGTTCCAGTGTTCTACCAGGCAAGGGTCCCGCCATGTCCGGTGCGGCGCGTCACGACACCGGCAAGCCCTCACCGCAGAGCACGTCACCCGCTACCTTTGGTGGCAGCCCTGCGAATACCAGTATGGGCGGCACCGGCCTCGGCATCAGTATGATGAACAACCTGAACGCTGTTGCGAGCAACAGTTTCGTCATGGCCGGCAGCAACAACAGCAGCGGCAGCAGCAGCAGTGCCATCGGAGGAACATCGGGAGTGTCGGCCGGCAATCGTGGCGGTCTTGTCATGGCCGCGCGTTCGCAGGAGTCGATCCATGCGGCGGCGTGCATCGCGCTGGCCAGTCTGTACACGGAGATTTCTCTGCTGGCCGACCACCATGATGTCGTCGGCAACAGCGGAGAAAGCTCATCGCGGCCAGCGAGAGGCCATCTGGCACTGCAGAGCCGACTTCTCGATACGGCACTACTCCTGGCGGACGGCCTGGCCGACGACACACGCCATCACTGTGTGCGGATCCTTCGTGAAGCCGTGGCCAGCCGTGAGGGCCCCAACGCGGGCGTCGATGTCGTGGGCGGCGGCGACTTGCACCCCGTCATGGCGTATGTCATGTCGGCTCCGGCGTCGGCATCGACCTACTACCCGCGGCTCTACCTCGAGCGGCTGCAGCACATGGCCTTCTTGAACCGGCCGGCCGCTGCCGATGCCAAGCGCGGCGTCCCAGGTGGTGCAGACACTCGCATCAAGCGTGTGCGGTTCGGGCTCAAGACGTGGGATGCCGTCTCTGATCCCAGCCCGTCTGTCCAAGACAATGACACGGCTGTCAATCTGTGGCTTCTCGAGGCGACCAAGGTCGTTCGCCATAGAAGGCGTTGATTTTCTTGAGGGGATTTATACCTCTCGATTTGCATAGACATCATCCTCATCTTCCCCTCTCTCTCACCCCAACCCTTTTTGCTTATTTCTTTCAACGCATCATAGGCGAGGTTTTCTTGTTTACGGTTTTCGGGGTTGCATAATTTTCGTTTTGCTCGTCTTGTTTTTCTTCTGGGAATTCGGTGCTTCGTTTTTGGGGAATCTTTTTCGTCGTTTCCGTCATTCATTGTCTTGTTTACTTTGTTTGCGATCTCCCTGTTCATTTATTTTTGCATGGCATCGGTATCTGCTCATTCTTTTTTTTTCTGCATTCTGCATTCTGCATTTTGCATCATGCTCTTTTTACTCTCTTTTTTCATTATCGGTATATCCTTCCATACTTATTCTTGCATATGGCTATAGCATTCGCAGGTCTACGACTCATGAATAATATGCTTACACTTTTTTTATCCCTCCCTTTCCGAGCGTTCCTATTCCACTTCGCATCCATGGATCCTTTGATCGCGCAGATTGAAAGCCGCATTCGCAATTGCAAAAATGACATACAAATACACGGCAATGCCGGCCGCCGAACGGCAAACGGTCTGCACCGGCCGGTTGTCAAAGCGGATGTCAACGCGGTTGTCGGTGGTCTTTTGATGATGCTTATGAGAGGGGGGAAAAATTCGGACAAGGCTTTTTAAAGTACAAAAGACCGCTTTGGTGACAGTCTCCACGCAAAAAAAATCACTGGCCAGCACTGCAAGTCGCGCTGGGTCGCGCTGGGTCGAGCGATCACGCCATCGGAGCTAAAATAAAATACAAGCGGCAAAATCTATTTTTTTCTGCGGGAGATCTTGGGGCGATGACGCTGTGGTCGCTTCCATTGGGCGCTACACTGGTGTACCTGGGGAGCAACTCCTGGGCTCCATGTACCGAAGCGGGACGTGTGCCGAGGGGATGTTTCTCTATCTAAATTTTTGTATATAGAGATACGGATGACTAACTAGTATGGCGGGCCACTAACAACATCTACAACGGTTTACACTTGTACGCATTACGGAGTACGTCTCCGCGCCGGGACAGCGGGCATGTGTTGACATCGATGGCCCTGAGTTTCGGTAGCTGGTTACTGGTGAAGCAGTCCTAAATTATTAATTTATTTTAATTATTTTTTTATTACTTTCTTTTCGATGGTACCCCGTAGTCGGCATTGCTTTGTTACTGTCTCCGTAGCTTCGATTTTCTTCTATTGCGCCTTTGCTCCTTCCTTCTTCACACCTATCCTCTTTCCCCTCCTTCCCCGAACCCTCCTTCCTGTTTTTCCCATTGTGCATCGTCTAGAGTCTTTGGTTCTCTTTCTTGTATTCTCTTCTTACCTATACCACTTTGTTTCTCCCTTGTTGTATTTCCTCACCACCTCACACAATGGCCAACACTCCCCACGGCGGCGTCCTCAAGGACCTGCTTGCCCGCGATGCCCCGCGTCACGATGCGCTGGCCGCCGAGGCCGAGAAGCTGCCGTCGCTTCTTCTGACGGAGCGCCAGCTTTGCGACTTGGAGCTGCTGCTGACTGGTGGCTTCTCCCCCCTCGAGGGCTTCATGACCGAGAAGGACTACAACGGGTATGCGCTTGCTCTCGGGAAGCGACGTGGTACAACATGCAGAGATACTAACCTTTCAGTGTGGTCAAGGACAACCGCCTGGCCGATGGCGCTCTCTTCAGTATGCCCATCACGCTGGACGTGAACCAGGCTACCATTGACGAGATCGGCATCAAGGCCGGCGCCCGCATCACCCTGCGCGACCTGCGCGACGACCGCAACCTGGCCATCCTGACCGTCGAGGACGTCTACCGTCCCGACAAGGCCCTCGAGGCCAAGGAGGTCTTTGGCGGCGACCCGGAGCACCCTGCCGTCAAGTACCTGTACGAGACGGCCCAGGAGTTCTACGTCGGCGGCAAGCTTGAGGCCGTCAACCGCCTGCAGCACTACGACTTTGTCGACCTGCGCTGTAAGTACAACGAGCGGCAGTGTCTGCTTGGAACTCCCCCCCCCTCGCTCGTGAACCGCCTCCTGACATTGTATAGACACCCCCGCTGAGCTTCGCTCGCACTTTGACAAGCTCGGCTGGACCCGCGTCGTCGCTTTCCAGACCCGTAACCCCATGCACCGTGCCCACCGTGAGCTGACGGTCCGCGCGGCCCGCTCGCAGCACGCCAACGTGCTCATTCACCCCGTTGTCGGCCTCACCAAGCCCGGCGACATTGACCACTTCACCCGTGTGCGTGTCTACAAGGCCCTGCTGCCCCGCTACCCCAACGGCATGGCCGTCCTCGGCCTGCTGCCCCTCGCCATGCGCATGGGCGGTCCCCGTGAGGCCATCTGGCACGCCATCATCCGCAAGAACCACGGTGCCACCCACTTCATCGTCGGCCGTGACCACGCCGGCCCCGGCAAGAACAGCAAGGGCGTCGACTTTTACGGCCCCTACGATGCCCAGTACGCCGTCGAGAAGTACCGCGACGAGCTCGGCATTGAGGTCGTTCCCTTCCAGATGATGACCTACCTGCCCGACTCGGACGAGTACGCCCCGGTCGACGAGGTGCCCGCCGCCACCCGCACCCTCAACATCTCGGGCACCGAGCTGCGCTCGCGTCTCCGCAGCGGCCGCGAGATCCCCGAGTGGTTCTCGTACCCCGAGGTCGTCCAGGTCCTGCGCGAGTCGCACCCCCCCCGCGCCCGCCAGGGTTTCACCGTCTTCCTCACTGGCTACACCAACAGCGGCAAGGACCAGATTGCCCGTGCGCTGCAGCTGACCCTGAACCAGCAGGGCGGCCGCTCCGTGTCGATGCTGCTCGGTGAGACGGTCCGTGGCGAGCTCTCGTCGGAGCTCGGCTTCAGCCGCGAGGACCGCGCTCGCAACATTGGCCGCATCGCCTTTGTTGCCAGCGAGCTGACCCGCTCGGGTGCTGCCGTCATTGCTGCCCCGATTGCCCCCTACGAGGACGCTCGCCAGAACGCCCGTTCCATGGTCTCCAAGCACGGCGACTTCTTCCTCGTCCACATCGCCACTCCCCTCGAGTACTGCGAGCGCACCGACAAGCGCGGCATCTACGCCAAGGCTCGTCGCGGCGAGATCAAAGGCTTCACCGGTGTCGATGACCCGTACGAGGCTCCCACCAAGGCCGACCTTGTCGTCGACCTCGAGAAGCAGTCGGTCCGTGCCGTCGTCCACCAGATTGTCCTGCTCCTTGAGAGCCAGGGTCTCCTGGACCGTTTCTAAAGGAATTAGATCATGGCGTTATCTCTTTCTTTTCTTCTTTCCTTTCCTCCCCCCCC
>JAGKRZ010000565.1:0-10919 GCA_020002355.1 Intubia oerlemansii
GGGAACAAAAAAAAAAAAAAAAAAAAAAAAAAAAAAAAAAAAAATAAGAATAAGAATAAAAAACAAACAAGGAAGAATCTTGTTTCAAGGCACGCAGTACTCCATACTCTTGTGCTTGGCAAGGAAGGCATCACTATGAAATGTCGGCACGCCTGCCTGTGCGCTGTTTCCGTCACCGAGCTGAGCGCTGCACTGACCTTCCGTGGGGGATCAGTGGGCCTGCCAGCAGCTTCGGTGGCGGCCGTCTAGTGCACATAGTGGATGGGCAGTGGACCGTTAGTGGACTGACAGACTAGCTGTGGACTGGGAAGGTGGACTCTGTAGCGCACTTTTTAGTGAGCTAATGATGGCGGCATCGGTGGGATCAGTGGAATCAGTGGAATCAGTGGAATCAATGGGCAAGAGAGTGGACATCTCTCTTCAGCCAGCGCTCAGCTATCGTCTAGCACGTTCTCAACTCAGTCCCCGTCCTCATCTCAGTGTTCCTCTCACAACGTGCCACCACTTGCGTGCCACCACTTGCATTCCAGCCAATGGCGCCACCCTCTTTTTTTCAACGTTGCTTGTCGCTTCTTTTTTTCCAGAAGTCTTCGAATCCCACCGAACCCGACCGGCGACTCCGCCGATATCATGCGGAATCACTGCGCTTGTCACAAGAAAACATAAAACCAACATAAACCACATAAACCACATAAAAGCACACGCCCAAAAGGCGATAACACGCTTGTAACATTGCAAGTGGTGATATGGTATCTTTGGGTTGCATGGAGAAAAGAAGAAAAACAGATATACTCGCATTTGCACATGAAAGATGGATGTATTTTGCCTGCCAGACACTCAAATACAGGTACTGGTAAAATAGAGGTGGCGGTGTCTGTGCCCTTTTTTTTTTTGTCTTCTTCGCATCTTGACAGATTCGCCCGCAGCAAGAGCTTCGACTGGAATGCGCGCTACTCCGTACTTCACCCCCGTACCCCGTCGCAGCTTCCTCTTTTGTCCATTGACCCGAGATCGCCTTCTGCCATCTCTGCACGGTCCTGCACCAAAAGGCACACACACGCACCGCACGCACCGCACGCACCACGGCGCGGCACACCACGACGGGACAACCGTACCTTCCCACCTTTTCACATCGCTGCAAATCTATATGCCTACCATGTACACGTATCTTACACGTCTATCTGTGTGGCTTGGCTTGGCTCCTTCCTATTTCTGTCGTTGGCACTACGAGACTGCGACTTTCCGTACCAGTTGCTCCAAAGAATAAAACCACGCTATCGTTCCTTGGAAACAGGGTGGATCCCTGACGAGTTTCTCGAAGTCTTCCATCGAAGCTTTTGAGGTACAAAAAGGGTACAGAGACGTTCATGTACCACTCGCACGACTTTGTATACAATATATACCCCAAACAGAGCATAGTTCATGTACTCGTCCACGTATCTCGTACCAGCCATCTCTTCTCTCTTCTCTCCCCCCCTCCTCTTTCGCTCTAACCTCTGTTTGACCACCTGCAGAATCAACAGGACAGGGAATCCATGCCTGTCGGTGTGTGCCACACCATCAAGACCCTGCTCTTTTTTTTTGCTTGTCAAAAGGTGGCCCAAAAGGTCCAAAAGGTGGTCAGAGTGGCCTTTTTCTCTCACATCTTCTCTCACGCTTCTTCCACACACCCCCCCTTCTCCATTGAGGCCTTTTTTTTTTGTCTTTCCATCTTTCCATCTTTCCTTCTTCCTCGCTGTGGTTCCTCGCATCCTCCACATTTTCAGTTTGCAGTCTTTTTCTTTTTCTGTTTATTTGCCTATTTAGTACCCTTTTTTTGGGTTCATTCTGCGCTTTGTCTCTTTTCTTTTGCTGGTCTGATCCATGCAAGGTTGTGGGCCAAAACGAATCATTGCAGACTACGGAGTACTAAACCTCCATGATGAAACATTGCTATCGGCAGAGATGGACGGGAAGAAGTGTAGAAGTGTGAGAGAACTATTCCCACTGGCAAGTGGTTCTAAAAAAGGATCTCCGAATGGGCAGACATGACGGGCCTCGGGGGGGCAAATGCTCGTAACATGTATGCTAGAAGAAAAGTGTCGATGAAATATAATTATACGTTTTAAATTGGATGAAGAGAAGAATAAGAAAAAATAAGAGAGAAAAAGTTAAGAAAAATCAGGGCATAAAAATAGACCGAGAGAAGAGTGCATCCTCAGCTACACACGTGCTTTCTACTCTGCTCCAGAATAGATTCTGGAGAGAGGCAAAAGAACGCTCGCTCTCGATTTACGTAAAATGGCCCATGGCGACATCTGGCCAAGGCCGACCGACTGCGACCGACTGCGACCGACTGCGCGGTCGGCGAGGCCACCGAAGCAGTTTTGCAAGTTGCAGTACATGTACTCCGTAGAAAAAATGTACGAGTAAGATACATGTATCTTACTCCGTAAAAGTATGCAGTCCATTTCGCTGCATGATTTGTACCCCTGGCAAAGTGGGGAGAGTGGCCACTCGAACGGCGACCGGGAATGTTCCCGGGAGCATGGTAAATGGGATGATGTGAAACAATTGGCAGGGGAAAGAGGCAAAAAAAAGAGGCAAAATTCAGCATAATAGAAAAGAACGAAATTGCGAGGCGACAAAAAACGGCGAAAAGATAAAAGGATTCACCGAGGAGGATGGTGTATGGTTTCTATGGTAGGTTTGTGGTTTTTTGTGTTTTTTGTGATTTTCGTGATTTTTCGTGATGTCTTTGGCTTGTTAGTCCTTGTTAGCTTCTTCGTCTTGCCACCCATTCCCTGCTGCTCGTACTTGGTTTTTTTTCCTTTTTTTCCTCCTGCCCTTTTCTCCTCTTGTTGCTCATGAACGGATATGAGAATCGATCCCGGACATTTTCTCCGTCCCGCACAAAAAATCCACTCCATGTATTTGCCTCTGCTTCTACAAGGAGTATGCCTTCTGCTTTCTCTGCTTTCTCTCATGTCCTGGTCCCTGTTCCTGTCAATCCGTCCAAGCTAAACAAGTCGAACTTGGCCACTATCCACAGGCTCTGTTCCCTGACTTTGCCCACTGGCTTTGCCCACTGCTTGCGCACACGGCCCGCGTTGATTCCCTTCTCAATCCATCCTGGTCCATGCAAATCTCCAGCGGGCATCTCCAGCGGGCACTCCCTCTACTTTTGGCCATCTTCCCGTTCGTCTCGCTGGTTCTTTTTTAGCGCTTTTTGAAAGCATTTGGCGCATTTAGAGCATTTTTAGAGCCCTTTTTCTCGTGTTCTGTTCTTCCTCCTCCATTCTGCTTTTATCTCTTTCTGCTCATCCTTCTTGTTTACTCCATACTCCGTATTCATTTTGGCCCAACTTTTTGACACTCGTCCCTCTTTTGTGTCAATCACGAGCACGTTCCGTGATAATCCCGTTCGCGCGCCCCATTGATGTGAGGGCCATATGATCAACGAGGAGGAGGAGAGGGGCGATTGTGCAATAAAAAGAGAGGAAGTGTGCTGTGTGTGCTGTGTGTGCTGTGTGTGCTGTGTGTGCTGTGTGAGTATAATGAGCACGAAGAAGCAGGGTATGGCGTGTATTTTTAGGCGTATTTGTGCACTGTAGCCTGCATACACCTGTATTTTTTTTTTTTCGTCGGTCCATCCCGCTCTCAAGAACGTTATCGTCGTCGTAGACCTCTTTTTTCTCATGACAGGCCTGATATGGAGCATTGGCCGTAATGCAAGATACTCCATCTCGACATGTCGGCCTACTCCGCCCTCCGCCCTCCGCCCTCCGCCCACTGCCCGCAGCATCCATATATCAATATACCGACACCTTGTAAGCGAGGTATGATACGACATTGATTACGATCCTTGGTAACGAACGATTTCGCAAAAAAGCAGAAAGATTGGGACGGGCGGGGATGTTTCCAAGTGAGACAAGGCAATATTGTTTTTCTTCTTTTCAAGTACCAAAAAAAAAAGAGAGACAAATATATCAAAATAACGGAGTACAGTTGCATTGAACTGATTCTGGACTCTGTGTCCATTTTCTTTTCTTGCCTGGGATTCGCATTTGGCCGGACCCGAGCCGAGGCGGCCTCTGCATTGATTTTGCCTTTTTTGCCTTTTTTGACTTCTTGTGTCTCGCCTCTTCTGCCGGAAAGTCTGGGGCTGCCGCCGCGAATTCTTTTCCTATTTCGTTGAGCGATGCAACGCAGGGCCGTGCACCAAAAAGCCAAAAAAGTGCAACATCGGCCTCCACTCCGGAAAAACCTCCATGCGGCCCATGCTAGAGGAACCATACATGTATGTATCTTCATTGGAGAACTCATATGCCATGGCCACAAAAGATACGTTTAAAAAAAGTACAGTGCGTGTGCATTTGCACGTGGGACGTATAGAATATGGTGTGATGCTTCTGAGCATAGTATATACATGTACAGCCAAGTCTTACGAAGGAGTGGTGTTGACCAACAACCATCACATTTCGTACCGAGCTGCCCGAGAGGGCCGAGCGGTGACGGCCGGCTACAGTGGCAGCTGCGGTGACAGCCACGGTGAAGGGTGAGAGCGGTTGAATGGGCTGCAGTATTAGTGGCAGCACAATGGGAGAGCGAGAAAGCAAAAAGGCGGCGAGATACGACTTACAGCACAGTACAAAAATACATTGGACATGTATCCTTTTCAATTTTATATGTATCCACCCTGGCCAAAGCAAAAAAATGTATCTTATATGTACCCTGTCCGGATAAAGACCGGGAGCTTCCCCATTGGCTGCAGCCATGAATTTGGGGGCGGTTGCTGCTCGCATGCTAAAATGCAACTGCACTGTAACAGCACTACGACAGCACTACAGCACTGCAACAGCACTGCAACAGCACTGCAACAGCACTGCAACAGCACTACAGCACTGCAACAGCACTACAGCACTGCAACAGCACTACAGCACTGCAACAGCACTACAGCACTGCAACAGCACTACAACAGTACTACTGCACTATTGCATACTGCATACTGCGCTTTGCCCGCACATTTGCCCGCACTTGTGCACTGCAACGCCGTCCCATGCTATCCAAAGAGGAAGGAGCCAGGTAGCTTTGCCTTTGTTCCTGCACTAGCGCAGGCCAACAAGTCGAAATCTGGGGGAAATTGGTGGCAAAGACGTGGGACGATGCCAAATATTAAATATTAAAAAAATTGTACGGTGTAAGAGCGGAGCATACGAGTAGGTACTTGAAAGTAAAAAAAAAAATGAAAATAAAATAAAATAAATAAAAAAAATCATACGAGGCAGACGATGGATATGAATGGTATCTTACATGTATTCCGCCAATGTATCTTACTCTGAAAGATACTAAGGAACATGCTGCGTGCACAAGACGGAAAGAGATCTTCTTGCCAATACTCGTAAGATATTACTAGTATACGGAGTATGCACAGTCGCGGCCCATCCCAATTTCACCATTTGCCATCGTCATCACGGAGCACCGGCGCCCGCCCGTCACGGAAAGGATGTTCAAAGCTCAACCTCTCTTGCCAACGTTGAAGAGAAGATCACGCCAATACGGTATATCCGTGTGCCAATCATAGGACAATCAACGAGAGAGAAAATAAAAAAGTAGAAGAAAAAGACACGAAAAGACACGAGAAAATACTTTTAAAAAGTCGGAGAGGTACGAGTACATGTATCTTACATGTAGCTCACACTTTATGAATACATTGTACATTCGGCGGTATTATTTTGGCGGTATTATTGGCGTGATTTTGGGTAATTTGGCGGCATTTAGCGCGGCCCGCTCTTCATGCGGGGAAGAGAGAGTTGGAACTCTGGTTAGAGAGCGGCGGCGCCTTTCCTTTTTCCTCGCCGGCGTCAGATTATGTCAGATGCGACGTGAGAGAGCGAGAGAGAGAGAGAGAGAGAGAAAAGTGACAGATGGAAGGAGGGAAGGATGGGAGTGTGAGTATCAAAAAAAAATTAAAAAATGAAGAAGATGAGCTCAGTGAAAAAAAAAAAAACATGTAAGAAATAAAATAAGAATAAAATCAATGAAATGGAGGAGCAATGGACACCACTGTCGACTGCAACGCTCTGAATTCGCTCTGCAGACACTCTGCGAACACGTGCCTGGTTCATGACATGATTGTCCCAGTCTTTTGCCCACCAGCAAATCCACAAGAGCATCGCGCATCTCCGCCGCCCACCTCTTTTCTTTTTTTTTTTTTATCTTTTTTTTTTGCCTCTCTTTACCCTCTTCTTTGCCTTCCCAATCGTGTCCAATCTAACCACCAGCGCGGTCCGGCTCTGACCGGAGTGGAGGGGTTGGAAAACTTGGCTTTCTCCACATGGACGAACAATGTGTAAAAATGAGAAACTGGGAGAGACTCAGTAATAAGAGAGAGAGAGAGAGACGCAAGCTCGGTGCCTCGGTACCTTTTTTTTTTCTTACGGGAAGACCGTATCTCTTTCTGTCTTTCTCTCCACGGAGCAACTAGTACATACTCCGTACACGTACACGGTAGGAAAGGCCTTTGGCCACACACATACAAATATCACACATATCCAACAGGCAACCCCGGCAAAAAAAAGTCACCCTGGCTTCCATTCCCCAAAACTGTAACGGCAGTTCCAACGGCCACCAACGGTGTCCCAGGAAAACCTTTCTTGTCTTTTGTTGCCCTTGCAAGATATACACAAAAGAAGAAAAAAGGAAGGAAGAGGAAAAGAGGGCGGATGAGACGGTATGAGAGAAAAGGGAAACTGATGAGCCTTTCCCAAGATACGAGTTCAACGGGCGGTACCATGAAAATCAAAAGCACTCACACAGGGTACATGAATACATATACAATGCACATGTATTCATACCCTGCCACTAATAAGAGTGCGGTCAACGGGGCACCTAAAGCGGGTACTGGCTTTCCCCGGTGTTATGCACTATTCCCTCTCAGGTTTAGCTTCAGGTCCAAGCCAACGCGTTCCTGGACCAAAAAGGACGCTAGGATGACAGCCCCGAGAGTTGGGTTCGAGCTGACAAGGATAGAGAGAGAGGGGCATGGTTCATTAATTTTTTTTTGGATATGGGCATCGAGGACCAAAAAAAGCGGGTAAGCCGCCCAGCGTAGCACTGTCAAGAAACTGGGCTTGACGGGGCCCGTCAATCTGAATGCATTATCATCAATGGGGCCGGAAACGGGAGAGGACCTCCAAGACCTATGAGGGCCCCATACTTTAGGAGATTTACAGAGGACTTTCCAGGTATGTTCAGTGGACTTTGTGGATCTGTAGGGCCTTTATGGACGCTAACACAGAACATGAATGGGCACGGCTGGGGGGTTTCTCTGCATGGGACCTTTCCCGGTGCCTTGGCAGGCACAAGAGTACTGCCGGACACTGGGGACACTTGGGATTGGGACAAACAGCTCCCGTCGACGGGGTTCGCAAAACTCTCCCTGGCCGAAAAAAATGGAAGGCCCTTTCTTTTTTTTGACTGTTACAACGGACCCAACGGTAACGAACAGGGTCCCCTGGTAACCCTGTCATTTCGTTATTTCGCTGTACTTTTTTCTCTTTTACTTTAAAATTATTACCTGTTTTGTCTCTTTGTCGTTCCATCCGCCCTCTCTTTTCCCTTTATGAGTTTTGACAGTTCTTTATTTTTCCCCCGTCGTTTCGTGTTCCCCATCTACGGAGTATCCCTTGCTTGTTCTTTTTGCCTTTACCCTCGTCATTGTGACAAAAAAAAAAGACCGCCGATACAACTGCCGTTCCCCGTGTCCTGGTCCTGGATACTGGATACTGCATACTAGATGACTGGATACTGGTCAATGTCTCGAGTTCCGAGCTGGGGCCTCTACGGATACTGGGCCTCTTCTGGGCTTCTGGACCACCGGGTCCTTTTTTTCGGCAGCCTTTCGGGTTCTTATTTCGTCCTTCTGGGTCTTCCCAGGGTGACCACCTGCCAAGGTTTATGTTTGTGACAAAACTTCATTCTTTCGTCATGTTTACTTCATTGGACCGTGCAATACTGGTAACATGTCTCCGTTTTCCGTGCTCCGTGCTCCGTACTCGTATCATATGCTATTCATCTTGTGGTTTTATTGTCATTAATTTTTTAAATTATTTTGTTCGCTCTCGCCACTCTACGATACTCTTGCCTCTTTGCGCATGTTTACATGTATCTTACAGAAGAAAAGGTAAGACTCCTGCTCATTCTAGCTTTTGCCCGCAGATCAAAATATACAAGGTCTTTCCAAAGTGGAGTTCCCTGGAACCAACTGCCCGCCCCAAAAAGCACTCGAAACAGTGACCTAACAAAACCAACCTAACAGCCTACGGAGTAAAGCTAGCGGCAATCACCAACAGCACAACGCACCGGGGAAGGAATCACAGTGACTGGTGAGCTAAACGCTAACGCTGCAAAAAAAAAGAAAAAAAGTTCCAACAATACACATCACACATACATGTACACCTTTAAACACACGGAAAAACTGCCGCTGTGCACAGATGTATTCTTATGCAAGATACATAACATACATGTAACTCCGTATGAGGGGGTATCGCGTATCACGCTACTACTCTCCCGTAGTTGTTGTCTTTCCTTTGATGTTCTTTTGTTCTTTTTGGTCTTTTTTTGTTATTGTTGATCTCTCGGAGCCCTCGGCGAGCGGTGAGCGATGGTGCCGCGGCGGTGAATCTCTTTCTTTTTTGGGTTCCTTGGACATTCTTCGGCACTCGCAATCGTACTTTTTGTCTTTTGAGAAGGTGTTCCATCTCATGTCCTTCTGTCCTTTTGTCCTTCCGGCCCTGCCTATCTCTTGGTTTCCAGTCTTTTTTTTATTGTTATTCTTCATGGGTGAGATGCTAAGCCGGCACTATGGGACCCAGCACCATGGCGACGTTTCTCATACTCTGTATGTCTTATGTCCTTGTTTTATGCTGCTTCCTTACTTTCTTTTTTTTTTAATATTTTTATATTCCCTTTTCTTATTCTCTTCTTTCGGTTTCTCTCGGTAGAACTTTTACCGGTACTTTTATTTGTTCTTTTTATGCATCTTTCTTCCATGTTTTTCTTTTTTTTTTTCCTCCTTTTACCGCTCATCACTGCCCGTTGCATCGTCATGGATTATTTTCATTTTCATGTCCTTGTCCCATCTTTCATTCTTGCGGTCGGGGTTTGTCTCCCCCCCGTCAATATCTAACAGGTTCGTGCTATCCCACAAACGGGTACGCTATTTGCCCATGCCCCCCCTGTTCCGGGAGCGGGAGCACCTTCCGCGATGGCAAAAGGAGGAGACCGACCTGAAATAGAATGGTCGGAGTGGGTTTTCCCACTGGCAGGCTGGGAGGCTGGTAAAAAAAAGCTATGGAGTATGGCAGCAAAATATGGATAGCCAAAAAAGCTGGTAGATACAGAGTCGGTACGGTGTAATAAGATACAATGGACACTATCATTTTTCCATTGCCAATAGCCAGGCATTGCGACAAGGGCTCGCTTCCCATCCATGGCATTGGGAAACTTGTACCGACATTTGTGCGGGTACCTCTAGAAAACAAAATCTAAAAAAATATTAAAAAATATTAATTCACAAGAATTTACAAGAAGTTATCATTATCCTACGAGGTTGCTAGTAGATATATGACTGGTGCGAGCATTGGGCAGTGGTCCGGGTTGTGAGACGTCCATTTTCGGACACAATGTGATATTGTTGCTACTCGTAGTTCCAACAGGCATGGTGAGTACATGTGCTTTGTACCGTTCGCACTTCTAAAATGCATCTCACATCTGGGCCATCTTTCGCATGAATCTTTGTGCACGTGCTGTTGGCAAAAACCCATGTACCGGATGCATGTATACCGTGTGCACGTACATTACATGTACCCTTGACTGTTGGCACTTTAACAGAGTATGTGACCGAAGCCTCTACCGAGGTCCTTTCTTATTTTATTCTATTCATTTACCTTTTTTATTGTTTCACCTTTCATGCCGAGCACAAAAACTGTCACATCCGACACGTGAACAGCATGAGGTAACGGGCATCATAAGCGAGATTTTCCCATAAACCAACGTGGTGTTGTTGGAGGCGTGGGAGAGGCGTTGGCAGATGGGAAAAACTGTTGGTATTGTTGGTCACAGAGAGCAGCAATGCAGCGTATTTTTTTTGTGCATACCTTTTTCTTTTCTTTTTAACATCTTTCATCCTACACCAAAAACGGCAAGAGCCCCCAAAAAGGGCAGATCCCTCACATAAGGAGTATATCCCTGTGGCAAAGAGGACCACCTACTTCATACTGTGGGAGGATTTTGTACGGGTAACCTGTCAGTGTCGATCGTGACAAACTACCAAATGTTGCAAAAGAGGAAAAAAAAGGTTCTTGGCTGTAGGACACATGAATGCAAAAGCTCTGTCGTCGTTTTTTCAGCCACAAGCAAGAACATTGTGCATGTACCTTTGTACCTCCCTCGACTCTCATAAAAATCGACGCGTGGACGCGTTCATGCAGGCTCTTTGGTTCTATCAGAACTACGAACAGAGCTAATGCACTGCAGAGGGTCATCTTTTGGACGACGGGGCCCATCGACACCAGTTTTTTTTTTTTTTTTTCATGTTTTTTATGTGGTCAGAGGCATCGGCATGTTTGATGTTGCCGTTCAGCGATTTCCAAGAAAGAACCTTTTTTTTTGCTCTTTTTGCACCCTCCCCTGGACCTTTCAAAAACTGCCGTCCCGTTGGAAGCATTCTGCGGATTTCTATTTCCCGCCGTTGTGGCTTGTTCCATCCCTGCTGTTTTGCCCTTTCCCTTTCTATTTCCCCCGTGCCCTTCTCTTTTTCGGCAAGCATCGCCCGCATCTTTTCGGCCTCGGCCTGAAGCGCAGCGCGCCTCTCCTCTCGGCTCTCGCTGGACGACGTGCTCGGCTTAGCCGGCTGACCTTGTTGTGATGTAGGCTGC
>JAGKRZ010000057.1:0-82806 GCA_020002355.1 Intubia oerlemansii
AAAGGAAAAAAAAAAAAAAAAAAAAAAAAAAAAAAAAAACCAAAAAAATCCCTCCTCTTAAACTGCTTTTCTGAGGAATAAACGGTAGAGATGGACAACGAGAAGAAGATGCTGTAACTGAGGGGGAGACAGAAGTAGGCTGTCGACAAGATGACCCAAAACGGGCGGATATTGAATACTACCTACTCTAAAGGAAGGGCAATATTCGAATCGTCTCGAAATATGGATGTATGTTTCTCGAGAGGTTTATACCCCACAAAAAAATACTCTACGACAACCCTATCCCGCGGAAAATTCACAAATTCTATGGAGGAGTAGACATCATCGATGGATTCATTCTTTCCAACCACATATTCTAAATCTCGCAACTTGATCGTGGGCGTCAACGAGACGTGCAATAGGTAACTGCATCTTTCTCGACCCTACTCGACTTGAGCTCGGCCACAAACGGAGCATCTACAAATCCAGATGAAATAAAACTGAACAGATGTGACCGCCTATTTATACAAACAAATATGGGGAAAATATGTTGATTAGCTTGCACTTCATTTTGTTAAATTGTATTTCGGCTACCTATGAAACACAAGCTCTGGATGCTTTTGCAAGAATTCTTCCTCCGAGGATAGAAGCTTATGTCCCCACTTCTGTCTCTGTTGAATCCTCGCGAGAATCAGTTCACAGAACTGCTCCTCACCAAACTTTTCTCTATACTCGTCATCGGTATAGCCTCTTGGTGTGGCCTCCGCAATATTGAACGGGTATCTTTGGAGAAAGCCCATGATGGTAGGGTTGAGCTGCATAGGAATACTACTTTGGATTAGCAACGTCGGTCATTTACAAAACAGGAATGTTGCTTACAGCTTGTTCCCGTCCCATCGATACATGGACGTAGACACTTCTTTGGAATCGGGTTCGCCGTTGTCTATCAAGATGTAAACTCTATCGTTGTCGGAAAGAAATTGACCAGAAGATCGGAGTCGGTCCTGGTCCTTGTCAAAAGGACGGTTCCATTGGCGAGCACAAACGATATTCGCCAAGGTCAGTCGTCTTTTGTCGGGTTCACTGGGGATCGTCCGAGAACGACATTGTACAACAATCCGCATCGCCATGGTGGTGTTCTATAACGTGTGTGGGGAGGTGAAGAAGAAAATCAAATGATGATTTTAAGCGGAGTATGATATTCTCTGATAAGCGAGTTTTGCCTCAGGCATTCCAAGACAATAATCAACCAGGCAGTCACGTTTGCTGAGGGTTACGCCAAGACATGCATGCATGGGAGACGAGGTATGGAATGGGTGGTGTATGTAGCAGAGCCAATTTTACGGCGAAATTTTCTTAAAAAATGAGTACTCATTTCTCGTTTTATTTTATTTTCATTTTAATACGACAAATGTAAGACGGTTGAATTATTTCGAAAATGAGTCACGTATGATACGAAAGGTAAATGCTATACAGTATGTCTTTTTTCTTTTGCTAGATATACCCCTCACAGTCCATTCAGATCCATGTAGATATTAAATACACACGTGCCTCCAGTACATATAAAAAGTATGTTGGTATTGCAAACTAAAAGACTATCACATATAGGGGCCAATCAGCCAAAACCCCCATGTAAACGCAGAAAAGGCACAAGATTAGCCGCTACATACTGATATCCTAATGTATTGTTTGACTTGCGTGGCACAATATGAATATTGGACATACTGTGGACAGCTCTCGATGTAATATGAGTATCAAATTTATAAAGTATTATGCATGAAATGTCCAGCGCTATAAATGATAGTTCAGGAAACAAAAAAGAAAAAAAAAAAAAAAACTAAAATGAATAAAATAAAAAGAAAGGTATAGGAAAAAAATGAAAAATGCACAAAAAAAAAACACCTCATCTTCCGTCCCTCAACCCTCTGGCAGCCTGCTGCAGGAAATCACCAGCCTTGTGGAAGCAGACGCGGTTGGCCTTGGCGTCCTGGACGGATTCGATGATGGCCGAGTCGTAGGCGAGGCCGGTGTGGCTGTCCTTGGCCGGCAGCTTGAGGGTCTGGAGTGTCTGCTTCTCGTTTTCCGGGAGGGTGTGGTAGTACGCCAGAAAGACGTCAATGGCCTCGATGGTAGGTGTCGCGTCCAGAGACTGGTCGTCAAGCATGACCCGGGCGAGCTTGTCGAGACGCGTAATGGTATCGGGCCGGACGCCGCGGCGGAGCTCGTTCTGGGCGACGGCCATGGGCCGCAGACGCTGGCCGAGGGGATGGTTGAGGATCTGACGGACGTCGTCTTCGGAGAACATGTCGCGCGTCAGCGGGTTGCGCATGATGCCGCTATTGGCAGCGAGGGCGTCGGCCAGCTCGGACATGTCCCAGGCGTAGTTGTCGGACGTGACGACGAGGTTCTCGAGCGGGATATCGGCCACGTCCTCGAGCATCATGGTCGTTGTGTTGGCATATGAGCGGCCCTTGTTGGCCGTCTTTGCCGTCTTGTTGGAGGACGAAGCGGACGTGTCGTCTTCATCCGTTGTATTGACAAGCGACGCAAGGATATGCTCTGTTCGGGCCATGGCAATGCGGCCGAGATCATTGTAGGACTCGGGCAGCAGCGAGTCGAGAAGCTGCTGGCGTTTGCGCAGTCGGTCGTGGACGGCCTCCTGCATCTGGTCGGTGACAGACATCTTGCTGTCAGGAAACTCGTTTTCAATAACCCACCGCGTGACCTCCATAAAGTCCTCCACGACAAGATCGATGCATGCTTTGCGGTCGCCCTCAAGACTGCGGATCAGCTGCCGCACCGATCGCGGCCGGTTCATGGTCGGGATAGCCACCTGGTCGACGCGGCCCTTCTTGAGGTTGTCCACGTTGTGGCGGATGGCCGCCTCGGGCACGAGGCCGATATTGTCGAGGAGCGCCATCTCGCGGTCGAGTTCTGTTGCCTTGATGATCAACTTTTGCATGACATCATCCATGGCCGTCTTGAGTGCTGCAGTGTCTTGATCTGTACGCGGTGGCTGGCGGAACAAGAGTGCCCTCTGTTTTGCCCGTGCAGCTCTCTCGGCAGCAGATATGGAAGATCTGCCCGTGGTCCCACCGAGAGCCGTGCTGGATGTCTGTGATGATATGGAAGACAAGGGAGTGCTGCGTGTTGAGCTGTCTACAGATGAGGTTGGTGTCGACTGGGCCGAGTCGTTCGATTTCATAAAGGCGGTCGCGGCTGCGTTGAGGGGGTCGCGCTGCAGGATCTCCTTGCACACGCCCATGCACATTTCTGTCTCATGTCAGTGATGGAGCAAGCCAAATCGAGTGTGCTGGGGTCGTTGCGAAAACCCACCGTTATCTCCCAGAGCATCCCATTGCTGCAGAATCAGCTCGAGGACGGTCGTGTTCTTGGGGTCCGCATCGCGTTCCAGCGTGTCATACAGCTCGCTCAGAAGGTGGCGATTGCCAGCCTGTCCAGTTGCTGCCATGTCGTCGTGCTCTAAGATACTGTGTCTGTTTCGGGAGGTTCTCTTGTCAATATCTTTCGAAAATGTTGTCGTAAAAAATGCAGGAAAAAGGAAAAAAAAAAGAGAAGAGGATCAGATCAACAATAGAGTACAAAGATACAAAGATACGAAAGTTTCCAACCACGCCCTGCGCCAAGCTAGGACGGAAGAGCTAGCCGTGCCGCGACAGGTCCTAGCCGTTGGTGGCCCTGTGACAGATGACGTAACAGATTGGTGTCGATGCTGCGGTTTCGAACCTCGCCAGAAACTAGAAAGGCTGTCCGTTATCGCAGTCGGCCTTTCGCTTTTTTGACCGGACGGCCTTGTCTGTACGGGACTAACACTCGTATGGGCCACATGATCAAGACAAAGGTCTGCCCATCATAACGCTTTGTGACGGACAGGCACAGCCTCGTTTCGCTGCCGGCCGACAAACGCCCAATTATTCCACTTGAAACGCCCCACAACCCCCAACAGACCCCCATAGACCCCATAAAGACCCACTGACAAGGCACCCTCGCCAACCTTAATTCAATCGAAAGACGGGCTACGCTGCGCCCCACGGCAAGCATGCCCGATGGACTCGTAGGACGCTGTTGCAGTGCATGTAAGCTACTCGTACATGTAGGACATATTGTTGCAGGCGCAGCAGCTAAGGATTTACGGGCATCTGCATGGTCGGCACCGCGTGATCAGTTATCTTGACTTGTCGTAGGGCTCTTATTTATTATATTTTATTTTCTGCAGCCAAGAAGCTCCCATGGAGTCATAGCACGGTTGAAAAGGAGTTAGAAACACGCGCTATTCGTGCAGAATATTTCCATACTCCGTACGAGTATTGGACAGGGATAGTGGACCTCTCTCTGCGGTGCGGATTTGACTCCGCACAGGACGCTCGCCCTCTCGGCTCAAGTCGTTTGGCCACCAAGTCTGCCTCAAGGACACACGACGCCATCGCCGACTAGGAGATACAAACACGGTCACCGATACCGCGACGATGCAAGCGTGCCTTGGTGCCTGTAAATAGGCTCTGTGTAATACGGCTGACCGAGCCGAGCCTTTTTGTTTTCTTCTTCCTGTAGTCGAGTTACTCTTGGTCCTACCGTGCATGATGTAAATATTTCCCTTTGGATTTGTCACATTTCGTCCCACACAGCCTTGTCCCATCACACCCACAGTACTCGCCCTGTATTTTATTCCCTGCCATCTCAGATTTTGCGCTACGTTGTCTTACAAACCCTTCATACCAAAGCTTCATCCCAAACAATACGAATCAAATCAATACGTTATCGTCCCATCTGGTGCCCATCATTCCCGGGTGTTGGCAGCCAGCAACAATCTATCTCAACCTCATCACGCCAACTTTCATACTTCACCATCACCATGCCTCTCCTGCCCACATTCTCCAAGTCAATAGCGGTGCGTGCCCAATGGCACAAGGAGCTGGCCAAGCATAAGAGGATCGCCGTGACCGAGAAAATCCCCACGGCCGTCGACAGCCTGACTGTCGATTTTCTGAAAAGAAAGGGTGCCAAGCCACTCTCAGCATCCGCAGACACACACCTCCTTGAGCTTATCCGCGAGCACTCTAAAGAGCTTCACGGAAACCTGGAGACGGCAGCATTAGCATGCAGACGACACATGTCCGAGTTTGGCTTCCAGGAGGCCGTGCACATGGTGCTATCATCTTGCATGCTATATATCCATCGGCAAATCTTCTACATCGAGTTCCTGCGAGATCTCGAAAATGCTGGCGTGCCCATGGCAATGTCCCCCTACGAGTCCAGGCTGGTAGGCCTGCTCAAGGACATGAACCTCACGGTCCCACTGCAGCAATATCAGCCGGTGATCGAGCTGATGGACGAGCACCCCGATCAGTTTCGCTACCTCGAGCCGGCGTTTGTCCGAGAAGTGTTCAAGAGCCACAACATCCAGTCGTACAATAGTCGGCTGAGGCAGCTGGAAAACAAGAGGGACTACTACAGCCTCTACAAGGAGGTCGGGTGGCTGGCCGAGCACACGGAAAACGCCATCCTCAAGGAGTTCATCACCAACTTGTACTTTTGGGCATTGTGGAAGCCAGACGCTGAAAGGCTGCGCCGCCGGCACGAGTTTGGCTTCACCGACGCGCAACTGGCCACGCTCGGGCGTTACCTCGATATGGAGGGTCCCGATAAGACATGTACCGACCATGCCACCTACAAAGCGGCCGGCGACGTATGTCTGCATAGGCTTGGCTTCGATCCTGTAGAGAAGGATCGCGTGTACCGCGTCTGCTCCATGCTGGATGCTGCCGTCAAGCAGGGCCACGTTTCGGTGAACCTTGTGTGCCGCGTGGCCACGGCGGGCAAGCTTGACAACGCGGCGCTCGACATGGTGGACAAGGCACTGTGCATTGGCCGCGTCAACTACTGCGAAGTCGCTTCCACCCTCATCGACGCCCTCGACCCTAAGCTCAGGTACGAGCCACGGCTCGCTGCCGCCATCTCGGCCATGCGCGCCATCAACGAAAACCAGGCGCTCGTCGACGTCTTTCTTCAGCACGTGGACGATGCTGTCTCGGCCACCCTCACGATGGCTTACCAAACCGCCTTCAGCGATGACTTGATGCTGCTTACCCAAGACAATGCAGCAGAGCTGGACGTGTCAGCCACCCTATTACCCCCTGAGCCCCTGCTGTCGACGGTCCACGAGGCGTATCTGACCCTGCGTCTCTGCATGCCATGGTATCGGGACTATGGTGTGCCGGAGATCAACCAACGATACCTGCTCCATATCCCGGACAAGTATACGTTTGACCGCATCAACGAGATGCTCAGGCACGATCTGCCGGATACCACGAAGCGCACGCTCCTTTCCTACCTGGTGCACACCATGGGCGGCACGGGCGATTTCATGCGTATTGCGCGTCTCGAAAAGGCCGTTGACGCCGAGCTGCAGTACTGGATCCCAGGACCCGACTGCGAGCGCAACCTCTTGATGAACTGGATCCGCTTCGATCTCCAGATGGACGACGCCAGCCTTCTCAGGCAGTGCTGCGACTGGATCGCCAGCGAGAAGTTGCATGCCATCAACGTCCTGCTGCGGTACTCCAAGAACGGCCTGTGCTACATGGGCTACAACATGATCCGCGCGCGGCGCTGGAGCGA
Organism: Intubia oerlemansii; assembly: GCA_020002355.1. Classification (NCBI taxonomy): domain Eukaryota; kingdom Fungi; phylum Ascomycota; class Sordariomycetes; order Ophiostomatales; family Ophiostomataceae; genus Intubia; species Intubia oerlemansii. The sequence goes on from JAGKRZ010000057.1 coordinate 6,619, forward strand.
GGAGATGGAGAAGGAGACGCATCCCATGTGGTTCCGATTTATCGTGTACCTCCTGGAGCGTGAGCGCGACGCCATCCTCCCCTGGGCGTGCGACAATGTCAACCACATCAACGAGTTTATTGGCGACATGCGGTTCATCTGCGCACAGCAGGGCCAGGACGACCAGTGGCTGGCCAGCCTCGGCGTGACCAAGCAATTCACCGACTGGATCGAGTACATCTACAGCGACACGGGACTCGTCTCGTGCTTCCTGGCCCGCCGCCTCGAGCGCAACTTTAGCTGGGTGCTGTCCTACCGCTGGCTCTACCTGCGCGAGGTGCCCTACACGGCCGAGTTGATCCAAGTCATTCGCGCGGAAAAGGATCTTGGGTTCAACAGGAACTGGATCCTCTCCTTCTTCGTGCCCAAGATCGAGCACATCAAGCTGACGTGCTGCCTGATCGGAGCCCTCGACGGCGCCAGCCCTGCTGGTCGGTATGCTGCGCGCTCCATCCTCGAGCGGTTCTATAGCAGCGACCGCGGCACGAGCAGCACCATCGGGACGTATGTTCGCGCCTGGATGACGGCACGGGACATGACAGACAAGGACCAGCACGTGCTGTCGCTGCTCGCCGAGCTCATGGGCGCCGTGCCCGAAGCGAGCCCCGAGGGACTGGCGTCGCTGCAGGCAAAGATGATGGAGCAGTACAGAGATGTCATGCGCATCGCCTACGAGATTGAGCCTCTGCACAGCCAGCTGCACCCCCGCGACATGGCGGCCGGGAAGAAGACGTTGGACTCTGCGCACGCCATGCGGGCGTACATGGAAGCACTGTTGATTCCCGACGATCTCGTGGATTACGTTGAGCGCGTCGACCACGACGAGTTCGAGCTGAGCTTCCCCCTGTCCCATATCAAGGGCAACGACCGCAAGGTCCGCGGCATCGGCAGCGAGATGTTCACGGCCGTCACCGTGCGCGTCTCTCTGCCCAAGGACGATACCTTGAAGGGCTTCTGCATCCACCTGGCACCCAGCGACACCGTGGTCAATGCCGACGACGGCCGCCTCCAACAGGTCGTCTATGCCAGCAAGGACCACGCATACTGCTTCCCCCGGCAGCCAGACTCGCAAAAGCCCGCCAATCGTCTCTGCGGCACCACGTTCAACCTCTTCACGCACACCCTCGCCCAGCGTCTCTACCGCCTCTTCCGCAACAAGACGGGCTTCCGAGCGTACAACGAGGCCCCGCTCACGCTGGCCGACGTCTACCAGACCATCGATGAGACCATCAAGTGGCCCGGCAAGGAGTGCATGTCCTGCGGCACGCCCCTCACGGGCCTCTGGAAGCCGACCATCTGCCCCAAGTCCGAGTGCGTCCGCGAGATGGCTCGCTCCAGCCTGCTCGTCCGCGCCTACGGCCTGCTCGTCGACGCCAACGTGCTCGACCTCCTGCTCAGCTGCGTCTACGCCGCCGCCAAGGACCAGAACGGCCTCGAGCTAATCACATCCGACTGCCCGTTTCCCAACAGCGAGCTCACCAACATCATCGACTCCTTTCCCACGCTGCAGCGCGACGGCGACCACGCTCCCGCCCAGACACCCTTTGATCTGCTGGCCAAAATTCGCAAGGACCCCCATCTCGCCAAGGAGCGCGACCAGGTCCTCGCCTGGATGAGCAAGTGGTTCCGCGGCTGTCTCCTCTCGGCGCCCCAGGGCAAGCGTCTCGCCATCCTCTCCAACGTTGACCAGTTTCTCTTTTACAATGCCACGCCCGAGTGCGAAAAGGCCTTTAACGACTACGCCGCCGGTGTCACCGAGGCCAATGGCAATTCGTCGGTGTCAAAGACCGGCCAGGTCGTCTTCCACGGCACCAAGACGCCACGCATGTGGAAGGTCTTGACCGAAGGCCTCCGCAACATGTCCCACACCTCCTACATGGCCCACGGCGCCGCCAGCGGGCCCGGCATCTACCTCGCCGACGCGCCCGCCACCTCCTTCAACTACAGCGGCGTCTTCCACCACACCTGGGCCCGCAGCGCCTACCGCAACAAAAAGGTCCTCTTTGGCTGCGAGCTCATGGACCTCAACCGCAAGACCGGCGCCGTCTCGTCACGGACACCGCCCACCGGAACGCACATCGTCGTCGAGGAGGAGCGCGTCCTCGTCCGCTACGTCTTTGTCTGCCCCAGCTCCTACAACATGCCGCCCCATCGCCACATCGACACCGCTATGCGCGGAACGTTTGCTCAGCTTCGTGCTGGGCCGTCTGTTTAAGCGTATGATTTTTGCGTGTGCTTTGCCTTAAGCCTGAACATCACTGTCTTTTTGTTGGATATATTTTATGTTTTGAGCGTTTGAATACCCATCATTATATATTTGTTTGCTCACTTGAATAGCTGTTTTAAACTTGTTTTTGCAGTCAGTTACTGTTTAGTTAACACTCACTCTTTGTTTTATTGATGCTATATTTATTTCCTTTTTATATTGATAACATTGTTTCATGCTGTCCATTATTTTACACGAGTTTTATCCTCGGGCTCATACCCGGCCCGCGTACCCCCTACCGAGTCCCAAGAAAGTTCAAACCCGTTGCAGAGGACGCCCAAGTGAAAGGGGAAGATAGTACCCTTGAGACAACTTACTTAGCAGTGGGACCGGTGAGGACTTTCAACTGCTATTGCTTTATCTACAGAATATACATTGTCTAGCGTACGTTCATCTGTCTTTTATGTAGCTTGATAGTATTCTGTCCATTTAATTCTTAACAGGAAGGTGCTTCAGTACAGCGTTGATCCTGGACGTTATTTCGTAATATTAATTATCATTATTCGTATGATTTGGGTGTTTCTCACGGTCGTCTATATTTTTTGTTGGTAGATGTCTCTCGCAGGCACATTAAAGATTGTCCCCTCTTGCGCCTCTACTGTTTTCTTCTGTAGTAGCTGCTCACTATCTTGTACTACGTTATACCATGCACCTACCAACTATCGATACTATGGCGGATAGACAAAGGTGTTATTGATCACATAGGAAATAACTCTACATGATATGGCTGTTCTGTATGTAGACATTGAATAGAGGCGCCATTTTTAAGGTAAGGAGCTACGTATTAAGACAAGGCGACGAGCCCCCCTACAAAATAGGAAAGAGCATATGCATATGTCACGGGGTCGATCGGGCCGTCGACGGCCCTCATGTTGGCATCTCACGATACCAGGCGTAATGGCATAATAGTAGGGGGCAGTTTTGAGGCATTGTTGTTATTGATTAGTCTAAGTTCTGTTTTCCTCCTACAACGCGTCCGATTCCCTTTACAGTCAGCGGCCCGTTCGGGCCGCCGACAATTTCCGCCTAGTTCGGCTTAGCGCGTTTTAGGCGTGTCGCCTTACTAATCTTTTAGAGCTGGGGAGCCGTTCGGGCCCACGTGACTCATGTGACAAAGGAATAACTAACAGAAAAAGACCTCTACCAACTGTCCTAACTCAGTATGCTGACCTGTTTATCTTTTTTAATATTAGGTAGTTTTTATTTCGTAAAGTACTAGTATAAATATCTTATAGTTGTCATAATTAAACGGTCACGATATGAGAATAACAAGTGTTTATTAAACTCGCGATAGGTATGCAGTGCGAGCCTTTGAAGATAGGAACCTATACCTAAGTAGGTATCTAATAAAAGAGTGTGTTGATTCACTAGGTGCCCCAGAAGGCCAGGGCCCTGGAGTCTCAGTCGAGAAAACCGGAGAAAACGGTAGAAAACCTGAAAAAGAAAACAAAAGAAAACAAACCCCCAATACAGTAGCATACGCTTGCCAAAAAAAAAAAAAAAACCAGTGGGGAAAAGAATAGCAGCAGTAAAACGACAAGACCTTTTAAATCAAATAAAATCAAAGACAGGAGCATACCCTAATTAACAAACCCAGTGTGAAAAAGAGTGGCAGCTGTTGAAAAGAAGAGAGGCTGAATAGATCGATAAAAGAAGCCGATGGGCGGTTGAATTCGGTCCCCCGTAGGCAGAAAAAAACAATAACGGCTGGTCAAATAAAAAGACGAGGGCCAGGTTGAATAAAAAGGACGATGGGCAGCTGAAAAAAAAAGGCAATAGTTGAACAGGTGGATTCAGTCCACCATAGGGCACGGCCTCCCGTAGGGAAAGGCCGTTGAATTGAAGAGCTTTTTTTTTCGGGGGGGAGGATATGATACTTTACTAGACGGGTGATCACGCCGCCAGAAAAACGAGGAAGAATATAAGGACAGAAAATAACACCGGAAATAAACTTACCCTGTCATCGAAAGCCTGAATCCGTCTGCGCCTCGTGGTATGCTAGACAAAACAAAGGAAATAAGAGATATGCAAGAATGATAGTACAAAAAATAAAATCAAGGACAAAAAGAAAGAACAAAATAACAAAAAGCGTGGCAGCTACCAACTCAGTCTTTTTTCCAAACCGTATCCAGTAGGTCATGATGCCAATCACATTTCAAAGGCATCAGTTTTATTCATCACTATCATCCGTTTCAAATGGGTCATCGACCGGGTAGATCTCACACCTGTGGACGACTTTCGTGACGGACATGTCAGCACTCGACGTGCCCGTTCTGAGGATGCCAGGTCTCGAAAACAACTCGGCTACTTCGGGGATGAGATCGCGCTCGCTTCCGGACGCCTCGTGAGCAGGGTGCAGGCCATAACAGAGCTTGTAATTTTGGCCGATGAAAACAGTCTCGTTTTTCTTGGCGGTGATGAGATTTACAGCTGCGACTTGGCAGCCAAACGCCAGGCTCAGATCCCCCGCGCCCTGCACGATATTAGGCACTTCTTCGAGAGCCTTGGCCTTTGTGATACCTCCCGTGACTTGTCTCACATAGTTTTCGACGGCTGCCGTGGTGTTTTCTATGTGAACGCGGAGCTGTTTACTCAGGCTGGGGGTTCTGCTATCGCGCGATCTAGATTCTTCTGCAGAGTATCGTCGGTGCTGGCTTGCAATAGATTTGGCGCGTCGTCTGGTGATGGCATCTGTTGCTGTACCATCGAGGCTCATGCGGGGTGTTCCGGGCGGGGAAGGGGAGGCTGGAAGCTCACGATGGAAGCCATTTGTTTGTTTCCTTTCTTGCGACGTTGCCGTGGCCTTGTTGGAACCAAGGCCACTCGTAATGACTGGCACCAAGGCACCGAAAAAGGCGGACCGCACCTTGTTCGCACCTGCACTTTTGGTGTAGAGCTCCTCGATTTCGTCTGAAATGTCTCCTATATGCCATGAATTAGCCATCGTATCGTCCTGTAGTAGAAAACAAGCACCTGAACTCCTGGAGAGTAGCATACCCGAGCGCTTCATCTCTTCGCCGAATATTCTGCAGTTTTGTTGGTAGTGGTCCAGCAAGAGCTTCCGGCCTGGATTGTTGTGTTCTTCGGTTCCGAGAATTCCAAAACCATACGGCAGGGAGAAGAACGCATCAATGAGGATCTGCCAGATGCCAGCAGCCACAAAGTATTTCCAGTCGTCTGGGGAGCGCTTCAAAGTGAAGCCATCACGATCATAGGCCGCGGGGACCGTGTATGGTGGTGACAAGCTATTCTCGTCATAGTCCACCAGTGAGTCGGCGAAGGACAAGTAACTGATGCGAAGGCCAAAGTTCAGAAGCTTATAGACCAGGCCGTCGTCAGTGAGTTGACCATGGTCGATGTCGTTTAGGACGATGCCAGAGCCTATACCATGATGAAGCGAATTGAGAACAAGCACCTTTTCTTCCAGTGCTCGCATGCCAACTTTGATATTCGCATTTTCTTTCAAAGTGGCTTTCAGAATCGCTGCTGTCTCACGCTCCTTTTTCTCTGCAGCATCGCGTTCGTCCTCGATGGCTTTCAAACGCACTGCTGTCTCACGCTCCCTTTGCTCTGCAGCATCGCGTCCAGGGCACGCATGTGGAGGGTCTTCTCCATTGCTGGGATATGGCGGAGGAGAGGTTTGTGATATCCTCGAGTTTTTTTCGGTGACGAGACTGTCGGTCCGTCTCGACCTAGGTCGTGGAATGCATGTGAGAAGCGAAGAAAGGCCTGAACGTATTGAACGTATTGAACGCTTTGAATGGTCCTTGGCACGCTTGGTAAACCTCCGCTGTTTTGCGCTCACAGAGCCCATTGTGGGCATCGTGCCAGGCCGCTGACTGGTCAAAGTGTCGGATGGAGCGTCATTCGGCCTGCGAGAGTCTCTGTTGGCGGCCTGGACAGTGTAGCCTCTCGACGTGTTTTGAAAGGAACTGGGATTTCTCGATGGCTTTCTAGTTGAAGGGCGATTTCCCGTTGGGAAGACAGCGTTCTGTTCAATAGAGAGAGTCTAGGAACTGGGCGCGTTAAGAGTACCTTTAAAGGGGGGTTACTGATTGTTACACTGACTCACTCCTTTTGGGTTAGGCTTTTTTTTTTTTTTTGTATTGTATTTATTGACTCATTTTTTTTCATTCGTCCTTCTTTTTCTTTCATGCTCTGTTGCACATCCGCTCGATCCGTTCCATGGTACACTTCATCCCGTGCCCTTCAGAGGCAGACAATGCCGAAAACAAAAGCCACCCAACATTGGCCTATTTCGTACGCCTTGGATAAATTCCACGTCATAACGTCTCGTGGTGATCAATACGACTTCGCAGTAGGTAGTTATATTAATTACTATAACTGCCCAAGTTTCGCGCCGTATCGCTAAGTATTCATGTATCACAAATAACAGTTTCATGCTCAAGAATCCCGCCTTGCAAAAATGCTATTTTCAACCCCTAAAGAATACGCCTTCCATGTATTCTCAGCCTCGGGAGTTCGGCATGTAGCCACCATATCGCCCGTCGATGAAGCATTTTAATGAGAACGTATATTTTAAAAATGATAAAATGGGCACAAATGAATGCTTTCAGGTGAGGGGATAGACACAGGAGGTGAAAGAAGCCCGGCCGTGCCTCGCTTACAATTTAACGCTTCTTTTTTCATTTAAAACCACGCCAAAAAAAAAAAAACCAGCATCATGTGAAACGAGGTGGAACAAGGCGGAAGGAGCTGACACGTCGCAAAGCAGGATGCATGAGGGAGGCGTATGACAAGGTGCATAAAAATAAATAATGGTGTATTGGACTGTTTGCGGCATTAAGTCCGCACTGTGTGGTTTGCCGCCTGGGCGCAATAATAAGCAGGGAGGTCAGAGTTGCCCGTGCGGCTCTGCCCCCTTTCCGGGGGGGGGGGGGGGGGGGGGGGCGTGCATCTAGCAGAGAATGTACCATGAAGTATACTCCTTGGAACTTCTCATGTCAAGTACAGTTATCAAGATTACTGCTGCCGCATCATTAAGGGTGGCCTCATAGCATGCAGATGAAAACACCTCGATAAACTGCGAAATCATAATTTACTGCAGAACACATCCGAACTACCTATTTAGTGTATGTGGATAGATAAACGGCCGACATTGTCATAGAATTGACGTTTATATATAAATCCACCACGTCCGCTTGCTGTCAATGTTTCTCTTCCACTCAATTGAAGAAAATCAAACGAAAGAAAAGGGCGAAAAAAAAAGTTATCAACAAGACAACACCAAGTATAATCACATCGCAACTTACTTTCGTAACATAAATTACATCCTTACTCTTCTATCTCACAAGGCGGCGGTGGTGGCGAGCCGCTGTTCACAGGGCAAGCACAAGTCTCAGACATCAGCCAAGACTCATACCCATGAAACCAGAGTTACCTTTGCCGTTTGCAACCCGCGGGGCTGTTCGCGGGCAGCCCGGCGGCGGGAATGACAGTCAGCAACGGATCATCTTGGCAGTCGACTACGGAATGACGTTCACAGGTACGAAAATGGAGTAGATATACCAAACACTATACGTCTTGTTCTGACATCGTCTCTTCTATTAGGCGTCGCCTACGCTGTCTCGTCACCCGATGGCATCGAAGCTGACAACATACGCGTTGTCACCCAATGGCCCGGTCAAGAGGACTACAAGGTGCCCTCGCAGTTCTCGTACTCCGACACCAGGGACGGAAAATGCCAATTCGGTTACAGCATGGATTCCAAGTCTCATGTTCTTACATGGACCAAACTTGAGCTTCCGCACAAGGTCCAGCGTGAACACTATCTCAAGACGCTGGACAACATGATCAACCAGCTGACGGCCATTCGTCTCAGTCTCAGCGAGGACGACTACATCAATGGTAGGTTTCCAAAGCATCTGGCCAAGGACGCCGAGGACATCGTCTTTGATTATCTTGCCCGCGTTGCCAGCACCACATACGCCGACCTGGAGAGATATGCTCGGCGTGCCGATGGCTCTCCGATCGATATCAAAACCACGCCCATCGACTTGATTGTCACACACCCATCTCAGTGGCCCGACGAGGCAAGGAGAAAGATGTGCCGAGCTGCAGTCTGTGCTTTCGAAACGCACTTCGGCAACATCAAACGAGTGTCTTGTGTATCTGAACCAGAGGCAAGCGCACACTACACGATTCGTGAGGCGATGAAGAAAAACGGCCCAAACTTCCAGCCTGGCGCGAACTGCATTGTCGTTGATGCCGGCGGTGGCACAGTGGTACGTATATGTCAAACAAGGGATGCAGGGGAAGAACAAGGGAAAAAAAATAAAAAATAAAGACACAAAATTTGAGTCTTTTGAGATCTAACCTTGGACTTAGGATCTTGCCACATTCAAGATCACAAGCCACGACTCTGGGGCAAATAAGTTCTCCATGAAACTCTGGGGTAGAACCTCGGGTAAGTCGGTGGACTGTACAATGGCGCTACTAGGAGCTTAAGTTTTTGGGGGTTCTGACTTTATGACTATCAGGTTTCGAATGCGGCGCCACAGCCGTGGATGAAGCCTTCGTGGCGCATGTCAAAAACGTACGCCCAGACTGTATTCCCAGGGTGTTTTCCGTTGGCGAGGAAGACGGCGATGGCCACACGATTTGGAAAGATCGAGGAAAGCAGCTGCTTGAAAGTTTCTTGTACGAGAAGCATCACTTCAGGGGAGACTTGAACCAGATGGACATCACAATCCCACTGCCGAGAGGACTTGCAAAAAACAGACGCCGACCCAACCATATCAGAATGAATGCCAGGGAATTCCGAACACTGTTCAACACATCCATCGAGAGGACCAAGTCCATGATTGTCAATCACAAGCAAGCCCTGGAAAACGCACACGAGGACTCCAAGCGCACGGTATGATGTTCCCGATCCCTGTAAATTTTAGGGTGCGAAATGCTAACTCACATCTTCCCAATAACAGCATGTCCTCCTTTCCGGCGGTTTCGCTGAAAGGTACGGTGCTTATTTCAGCCACGCGACGTCGGATGACTGTGCTAACTGATGCAGCGAGTATTTCTTCACGAGCATTCGGGACTTCACGCGACAAATAGGTATCACCACCGTGAGGGGAGATGACTCGTAAGTGCCTTTGCTACATGATATCTTGTGCGTTCACTGTAATGTTCAATCTCACTAACCTTCTAGCCGGATCGCTGTCGCCAAGGGCGCCGTCATCAAGGCTGCCGGGCTGCTAACGAAACCGCCGCCTGTGCTTTCGCACTGCAGGTTCAACTGTGGAGTCACAACGGAGAGCGTCAGAGACCACTCCCGCTGGCAGCACAGCTCGGATCTCAAGGCCGAAGATGTATTTGGCCAGAATGTGGTCGTCGATGATGTTACTTGGTTCATCAAAAAGGACGACACAATGCTGCCGACTCAACGGCTTGTTGGGTCCATGAAAATGCTGCTGTGCGTTCCCGCCAGGGAGTTTTTACCAGCGAATGCACGTGAGAATACGCGGCGACTGAACGATCGCCGCGCAGGACTCGCAGTCGGAAGCGGCGTGCCCGTGAAGGAAGACCTGATCGTCGGTCTGTCATGGGAGACGCACCCGCCCAACCGGCTGATGTTGATAGACGAAGGTAAATCAATCCCCGATGCTATCGTTCCGCCGTATACTGACAGAACAGAACTCTACCATCGGATTCCGGTCACGATCAATGTCAACCAGATTCCCACACGCTGCCGTCGCATGGAGAAAGACCACAATACACGCCAGGACGTTTTTTGGTACACTGTCGACGTGGAGGTCATTGCACACAACTCCGAGGTCCAAGTGATCGTGCAGGCCGATGGTCAAGAGATTGCCGCCACAGAACGGATTCCAATGGACACACGCATGCACAATGATGAGGACTCTTGAAGACGCGAGTTGAGGAGTTTCGTCTGGAAATATCGCTGACTCAATGCTTTGACTTGTGTTTCATGTTTTTTCTATTCGATTTTATTTATTGTTTTTGCCGCCTTTTTTTACATGGTATAACAATATTTGCAACACCCTGCGAGTTTTAAATACAACTCCATGGTTTGATTTTCTTTATTGCTAGTTACGTAAACGATTATGATGGAATTTTATTGATTTTGACTAGGTTATTCATTTAAAGTGATTTCTTATATTAGAGGAAGCTACCTGTTTTTTTCGGCCATTTTTTTTTTTTACCTTGCGTTAACGATCAAAGTTTCTGGATGTATATTTGTGTGAGACATATTTCATGTTGAAAAGGTTTACACAACAAAACCGCTGCGATTACTGCCTAAAGACTATGTTCGCACCTTCCGCATAAAACACCGGCTTCCCAGCCGCCCGGATTCCGGCCCGGCCCCGTCGCTAGGCAAATCACGTGATATAGCTTACCTCCGGGCCCCACATCCAATCGACGTCACGTAATTATTCTAGACGGGCGACAAACTTCCGAACGTGAGTCTTACGACGCCCCAATTGCCAATTGTTTGTCTTTCCTGAAACAACATTTCCCCCCTCCCTCCAAGCGCAGACTGTTGTTTTATCTTAATTGGTCGTGCGCGACACCTAATCGAGTTACGCTCCCGAGCCATTGCATCTTCCGCCGCCCTTAATCCAAGCTGAGAGCACCGGCGGGCGAGAGAATGGAGGCTGTGGCCTCGATTTCCGACAAGACCAAAACGTTCATCATATCAGGGACCTGAGACTCCGCCCGACATGGACAGGGTAACCAAAAAGACAAAGGCAGGGGCTGCACCCACCTCTGGAAATAGCACTGGGCGCACGCGGTCTTACTATGGGTACTCTCGGAATGGATGCGCACGGTGCAAACAGCAGCGGGTAAGCATCATGAATACCAGAATGGGGCTGCTCAATGATTGCTTATATGCTAATCCGACCGTCTGAACTCTGGTTGACAGGTGAGATGCGATGAAAAACACCCCGAATGCTCGCGTTGTATGCGAGTTGGCATCAAGTGCCCTGGATACGAGCAAAAGCTGCGATGGTCGGCGAAACATGAGATATACAGGCCGCCGGGATCAAACCCAGATATGGCCTCATCATCTGCGCACATCAAGGAGCCACAGTCGACAGCTGCAGTAACTGATGTTGCTGCAGCTGAGTCGCAGCCGTCTGCGCAACAGCAGAATCAGATCATTCAACCGCAGTCAACCGGCTGGCGAGATCCAGCTTCAGCGTCGATACCGGCAACGGCGGAAGTCGCCCCAGTGGGCGTTCGCCTCGATGTCATCCCTGCCATCGAGGCACCTGTGGCAACGCACATGCCTGTGGCAACTGATGGGCCCGGGAATTTCTCGCGTAATGCACCATGGCTGAGCATGTTTGGCCAAGCTCTCCCTCCGAATCTCTACCAGGGAACTGCACTTGCACCTGAACAGCCAGAAACGCAATCATTGCCGGTTGCGGCCATGCCGCCAAGTAATCCGGCGTGGTCCCTGTATGCTCCTGACGCAATGGGTTTTGGTGCAGCGTCATCGTTTGTATTCCAAACGCCGGCCGGGGTACCGCCTCCAGCCGATCCATTAGCAGTTGCACATGGCGCTGAAGACGACGATGTCGAGTATATACCGCGCCCGGATTTGACAAGCTCACACAATGGGCCTGGTATGCCGGACGGCATAGACGTCCAGAGCACAGATGGTGCAGTGCATCAAACTGGCCACGCCTCACCTCCCGAGCAGCTGTTGTATGGCTCTGGGTCGATGGCCAGTCAGCAAATCTTGCAAAAATGGCAAAGCACGGCGCCCTCGTTGTCGTATCATACAATGACGGATCACAGCACTGTCTTGGTTGAATTCTACTTCAAGGTCACGGCACAAGTCTACTCATGCTATGACAGCCGCATGAACCCCTTCCGAACCGCTGTGACGCAGCTATGGGGCTCGTCTCGCATCATCTACAACACTCTTCAAAGCATGGCAGCGGCGTCGCTGATGCGTGACTTTCCGCAGCTGGCACCCCTTGGCCTCCAGCTGCGCCGTGAGGCGATACAGCTGTTGTCGGCTGCCAAGAGGTGGGATATGAACGATCTTCTGGCTGTTCTCATGATTGGCGGCACATCAGGCTGGCACAACCCACGGGATCTTGGTCTTGGCTTTTTCAACAAGATCGCCCACATCCTATCAAAAGCGCCTCTGACCATGTTTCGGGGAGACGCACAAAGCGGCGCGAGTCATCGCAGTTACCAATTCTTTCGCGAATCCATGTTCTACTGGGAGATGCTGCTGGCGTTTGCTGCGGACCCCGACAAGATATTTCAGCTGCCCGATCATCGGCCGCCCACTGCCGAATCTTCACGGGCGGCAGACCAATCGACAAGGCAGCCCATGGGTCCAGCCAACGCCCCTCTTCCGCAGCAGCCTCATCCGTGGACAGGATTTTGCGCAGAGACACAGCAAACCGTCGTCAAAGTTGGTCGCCTGATCCGACGACAGCGCAAGAGGATGCAGGAGGCTCTGCAGGTGGCGTCCATGGACCAGCAGATACGCTTAATGAGGGAGGACATGGCAGCGGCTCAGGAGTTGGAGCAGCACCTGCTCAACATATCCCACCCCACCGAAGCTTCCGTGAAGGATCCAGGCGACCGCAACACCCCCGTGTGGCATCTCCTCGCCCTGGCCGATGCTATCCGGGACATGGGGCTTGTGCAGCTCTATCACGTCTTCCCTGATCTGCTGACAAACCGTTTGAACCGTCTGAGGGAGCGGGAGGATGGCCGCCTTTCCGAAATACCCGTCGTGACCCAGGCAGAACGCAGCAGCTGGTTGACGGCATACGCCTTGAAAAGCCTGGACCGCCTGCAGTCCATCCCCGTCGAGTCGGGCACGCGAGACTTTCAGCCGTTTCTACTGGTAGCACTGAGCAGCGAGCTTCGTATCCAAAGTCCGCAAGCACGCCAGCATGCAAATATCGAAATCGGAAGCGGGGTTGGCCATGCAAGTGGGCTGGGCAGCTTTGTGCACTTTGGCTCTGATGTGTACGGCGCCGAGACTGGTCACACGTCAGTGGCCTCGAGCCTCTTTCCGGAAGGTGGTGGTCGGCCAGCCGACATGTCTGTTCTAGATGCCACCCAACCCCTCCGGACGCTGCATGGCATGGACATGAAGATGGTCGAGGTGACTCGAGCTCGTGGATTTATCCAGAGTCGCCTGACTGCATTTCTGCACGCCTTGCCGCCTGCAACAATCGAAGTATGCCTCGACATTGTCAAGGAAACGTGGCTGCAGATGGACCGGCAGGTTGCCATGCGCATGAGTCAAGGCGTGCCTTGGACGGGCCGCGAAGGCGAGGCTGATATATACTGGATGGACGTGATGATGGAAAACGGCTGGGAGACCACCATGGCGTGATTTGCGTTCCGTGTGTCACTTGTGCGCTCAAGGCGCAAAACGTGGTCTGCTTCGCCTTTGAGCGACAGAGCCTATAATCAGGCGTCTTGAGGAATACGGTTAATAATAATAATAATCATAATCATAATAATAATCATCATCAGTTTACCAATAGCATCCATGAAATGCAACAGTCATACTTGCTGGGGAATCGCAAGCAATATGATGATCAGCCTCCTCAATATTTCGGTACGTCTATGTGAATGTGTTTTTATGTCTGGGTAATCAAAGACATAATGAAAATTTAAAAAGGGGGGCGCGTTGAATGAATCATAAATCCTCTATGGCTAACGAATATGCAACCTCATTCGTTACTTCGATCATGCTGTGCATAACAGGATTTTTTTGAATTTTATTGCGTGACGGAATGGGTGTACTGATTGCATTAGCTTCCTTCGGTCAACCACGCCACATGCTATATTAAATGACGATACAGCCATATTTGCGGGCTATGGAAGAAGGCTCGACGAGAAGATGAAGGATACTATTGGGCACGGACGTATCGCAGAGACTGATCACGCGTCTCTAGAAACCTCAAACCAGAGAAGCGTGTGTGAGAACAAATACAAATACGGAGTAATACGCAGGGCGGCAGCAGCCGCGGATGGAATGAAGAACAAGCATTCAAGCGACGAATGAGGAAATGTGCAAAAATACTTCAGGCAGTCTACCCAAATATGGACTGCAGCATCGCTTTTGCATAATAAAGAGGGGAAGTCAAGGCGTTCTTTGTCGGAAATATTTATTCGTGAAACTGTGAGGGTGGCGGGATTTTAAAAATATATGGGGGACAGAAAATCATGGTCGAGAGCGGCAAAAAAAAAAAAATCAAATGCCCGAACAGCCACACATTACTTCGAGGCGGAAAGCGAAAATATATCCAATAAAGAAAAACCATCTAACCGGGCCTCCATAGCCATGCTGCACTGAGTATTACCTACTATCGGAAGGGCAAAAGACCAGCAATTTTCACCGGTACATGCAGTGTCACCCCTCGGTGCAGCTCTTAGTGTGTCGATTTGATTGCTCTATGGGTTTTATGGCCAAGATTCATTTATGGATAGATAGCCCTGTTACTGCATCACATCCCTTTCCAACGAGTTTTATAACATACTCCGTGTCTCTATCACACAGTGTGTGGATACTGTGCATGTCTTTCCTCTCGTAGCACGCAGCGCTTCCAAAAAGCGCCTTGAAATTCGTTAGGGAAGGGATGGGGGGGGGGGCGTGTGATTTACGTGCATCACTTCGCGAATGAGGTACCCTGATGTACCTGCCCTTGTATCTTCTTCTGCATCTCGATATCAAGTTTGTCTAGACAAAATGTCTAATCCATCACCATGGCCAAGACGATGTTTAGAATTCTTTTAGCCGACAGCCAATATGCTGAAGAAAAGTAAGAGTAATAATGAAAATAGAAATAAAAAGCATATGTATCTTACACAAACCCCCTCCTGGCCGCTTCTCTGCGACCCTCCCCCCTCCTTCTCCTTGTCACAAATTTGGGCCCGTGATAAACTACGCAGAGACTTTCTGTTTCTTTGCGGCTCTTCTGCATTCTGGCAACAGTAATTTTGTCCTCATCCTAAATCCTAGTATAAGTAATTTTTTGATTTTTCTTTTTATTTCTTACTGGTTATCCCACACCTTATTCAGAAGTTCCTTTCCCGATTATCTCATCTTCATCTACCCATTTTTTATCCATTAGATACATTAACACAAGATATCGCCTACTCACATTACAGCACCTCAATCCATTTTTGAATTCTGGAGATCGAAGAAAAAAATTACCAAGGCGAGGAAGAATACTCGCAATACACATACACAAGCCATACTGAGTACATTCCCATCGTCCCTGTACTTGACCATGCCTCCCTACTACCCACCCAACGGGCTGGAGCCGCTGCAGCCTGGAGATCAACAAGTCGCGAATGGCGAGGACGACGCAGACATCGTGTCGCCCTCCCGCAGCGACGATCTGGGAGACCGCCTCGAGGCGAGAATCCAGGCTTACGAGAAGGGCCTTCCCGATGGCGCACGCGTGATGAACGCCGTCTTGGCCTCCAACCTCAACAACCCAGAGGGTATTGAAATTGTCATGAGGGACAGGATCACCAGCAAAGTTTCCAATGTCCAAGTCCGCGAGGCGATCAGCCTCCTACGCAAGATCTACGCGATCGAGCTCAGCGTCTACACCAACTACCATTCTTCCGAGGACACCGAGATGGATGAAATGAAAACGAGTGATCAGCAGTTGGCGGCCTCAATCATGTGCGAGGAGCTCCAAGGCATCGTTCGGCGGTGGTACTCGACCATGGGCGAGACCTGGACGGATGATGAGAAGGCTCTGGTGACCAGTATCAACGTCGCCGCGCTCCGGCTCCAGAATGTCTTTAATCACAAGACTCGTGCGGACGGGAAGCTATTTTACGGCAGTCAGTAGCTTAGCTTATCGCGTGGACATGAAAACGTTGGCAATTTTTCTATTCAACTGCTTTGGCATTTTATTGTTAAATTTCATGAATTATTTTCTTTGTTTTCTTTTTTTTTCATATTCCATGCTCGAATTCAATCTCGGCATTTCCATTCAAAAATTCACATAGCCACGTTTGAAAAAATGGAATGTCAAACATATAGGTATCTCGTTAGCTAGAGGTACACACATCAAAAAAAGCAAACAAAAAAAAAACGTTTATGTGGAAACAAACTAGGTAGATTGCACATCATCTTGTGTCCGAATCTATTTGTTATTGTCGTGACTTGTCGAGCTGGTAGCAAAGGAAGACCGCATTTTTTGAACATACGTTACGCAGATCGGTGGGGTGGTAGATGTTACTTTGAATTACACTCTGTTCATCATCATCATCTCTTTCTACAGAGCATCGTGTTTGAAAAGCCATCGATACATTCTAGTCTATTCGTTGTTCATCAAAGAAAAGGGGCCAGAAAACCAAAACTAAACCCCCAAAAGAGCATAACAAATCGGAAGCAAAGAAATAAGCCCGTCTATATGCGTTGTAGCCGTAAAAAGGAGGCCTCTAACAATCATCTTCAAAAGGGGAAGACAGAAACATTTTCAAAAAAAAGGACAAGAAAAAAGGACGAAGAAAATGGCATCATAAAAAGGTGGCCAAAAAAAGAAAAGAAAACAAGTCGTGACATGCATCTCTGTGCATGGTGCAAAAAATCCAAAATAAACAAAGCAAAAACTTTTCTCCTTCTATCGTCGCCGAGTTTACTCCTCCTCGTCGTCAGTGTCTGGGGGCTTGGGAGTACCCTTGGGAGAGTTGAGCCAGATGATTTCGCGCTGGCGACGACGGTTCTCCTGCTCCTTGAGCTCCTTCTTGGTCTTCTTGCGCTTCTTCTTGGCCTTGAACTTGAGCTCGCCAGTGGCGTTGTCCTCGATGCCACTGTTGACGGCGCTGGAGACGACGCTGCTCATGGCGGGGGTGCCGGGGATGGAGACGCCGGGGGAGGTGACGCTGCTGCCCGGGCGGGAGTCCTCGAAGCGGTCGAGGGAGACGGCGGTGTGGCCGCGGTGGGTCATGCGGCCGGCGTCGACGTGCCACTGCTCGGTGGCGAGGGCGCCGACGAACTCTTCGTTGTGGGAGATCATGACGACGCCGCCCTTGAAGTCGCGGATGGCGACGGCGAGGCCGCCGAGGGAGTCGCGGTCCAAGAAGTTGGTGGGCTCGTCGAGGACGAGCAGGTGGGGGTTGTTCCACATGGCGCCGGCGATGACGACCTTGACCTTTTGGCCGCCCGAGAGCGAGCCGATCTCGTTGTGGTTGGCAATGTCCGGGTCGAGGCCGAGGTCCTCAAAGTGCTTGGAGATGACGGTGGGCTGGAGCTCGCGGAAGCTGAGACCCTCGCGCGAGGACTCGTGGTCGTCAAACTCCTGGATCAGCTTATCAAATCCCAGATCGAGCAGGGTCTCGCGGGTGACCATGGTGTTGTACTTGGGCAGCATCATGCGCCACTTGACCTCGTACTGGAAGGTCTTCTTGTACTTTTGGCGACCGACGAGGGCCTCGATCTGGCGCTGGCCCATGCCCTCGCCGAGCTCGACAAACTTGTCCATTTGCTTCTTGTCCTCGTCGGACAGCATGCGCGTCTGCTTCATGTGCACCTCGCGATCGTCGCCGTGCTGGTAGCGCCACTGCAGGTACTGGTTGGGCGTCTTTTCCAGGTGCATCTCGACGTGCTCGAGGGCGTGCTGCTTGATGTAGCCGATGCGCAGGTTGGGGTGCTTCTCGACCTTGCCGCTCGAGGGGATGACCTCGCCGGTGAGCAGCTTGATCAGCGTCGACTTGCCGGCACCGTTGGGGCCGATGATGGCCACGCGCGACGACAGGCTGAGCTGGCACGAGGCGTCGCTCAGCGAGGGCTTGGGGGCGCCCGGGTACGTGTAGGTCACGTTGGTCATGCGCACAATGGCGCGGGTCTGGGACTTGATGCCCGAGAGGATGCCCGGGGGAGGGAACTTGAACTGGACCATGCTAGCGGACAGCGTGTAGTAGCTCTTGGCCTCAGGGTGGATCTTGACAAACGTGGCGAGGTTGCCCTTGTAGTGGGCGAGCTTCTTGCCGGGCTCGTAGTGGTAGATGTCGGTGGTGACCTCGTCGAGGAAGCCCGAGTCGTGGGAGACGATAAGGCTGGTGATCTCGGTGTTGGTCTTGAGGTAGTTCTGCAGCCAGGCAATGTTCTCGACGTCAAGGTGGTTGGTCGGTTCGTCGAGCAGCAGCACGTCGGCCTTTTGCAGCATGGCGCGGGCCAGAGCCAGCTTCATCTTCCAACCGCCCGAAAGCGAGCCCACCTTTTGGGCCTGGCGACCCTCGGGGCCGGCGGTGAAGCCGAACTCGGAGAGGACGGACGAGATGCGCTCGCGGCCCTCCTGGGCGATGGTGGGGTCCTTGGCGACGAACTCGAGGATGCTGATGTCGGCGTCCTCGCCCTGGTTGTGCTCGACGTAGCAGGTGCGCAGGACGTCCTGGGGCGGGAAGCCCTCGAGCTTTCCGCCGGCAATGCTCTTCATGAGCGTGGACTTGCCGGCGCCGTTGCGGCCGACGAGGCCGTAGCGGTGGCCCTTGAGCAGACGCATGTTGGTGTGGGAGAGCAGCAGCATGCCGCCGTAGCCGAGCGAGAAGTCGGCATTGACAATCTCGATCTCGCCGTCGTCCTCCTTCTCGGGGACGCCGAACTTGCGCTCGTCCTCGGCAAGGTAAAAGGCCTGGACGGCGTCGGCGACGGCGTTGGCGGCGGACTCGCCCTTGCTCATGATGTTGGCCAGGTAGGGGCCGACGTGCGCGGCCACGCGGTGGACGTAGCGGAAGTTGGCCTCCTCGGACACCATGGCGGCAATGTAGGAGCGCAGCTCCTTGAGGATGGCGGCGTCGGCGGGGGCGACGCCACTGGCCTTTTTGATTTCGGCATCGAGGACCGAGGCGACGTTGTCGGGGGTGGTGCGCTCGATGACGGCGTGAGTAGTGGCGGCGGCAGCGGTAGCACTCTTGTCGGTCTTGTCGCCGTTGTCGGTGGCCATGGCAATGTCCATGACGTTGAGGGCACGGGTGGCCAGCTCACGGACCTCGGGGAGGGAGGCGCGGTCCTTGACGCCCTTGACGCCGGGCTGCAGCTTGGGCAAGAAGGTGCGGGCCTCGATGGGGTCGTGGACGAGCTTGGTCAGGTTCTCGGTGATGACGACGGTCTGGCGCAGGACCTCCTGCGGAGTCGAGGGGTTGTTGAGAGAGCGCTCGAGGAAGGGGGTCAGCAAGGCGAGGACGGGGGAGGTGACGACGGCGACAAAGGTGGTGTGGGCGAGGGCGTGGATGGCCTTTTGCAGGGTCTGGGGGGAGGGGTGCTGCATGGTGTCGATGAGCAAGGGGACGCGGGGCAGGACATCGTCGTTGGTGAGCAGGGCGGTCAGGGCGGTCATGGTGGCGACGGCCTGCTTCTCGACCTCGGTCTTGAGGTCGCTCATGGCGAGCTCGACGAGGGGGATGAGGCCGGCGAGCTTGGAGCCCATGAGGTCGCGCAGGACGTCCTTCTCGATGGCCTGCTCCTTGGTGGTGCCGAGCTCCATCTTGGCGCGGTCGGCCATGCGCTGCATCAGCTTGAGCGCGCCGACCGTGCCCTGCCACTTGCCCGTCTTCTTGCCGAGGTAGGCCGTCAGCGCCGGCAGCAGGCCGACGACGAGCGACTCGGCGTTGAGGTGGCCAAAGAGGGCGTCCAGGCCGTACTGCGCGGCGTCGCGCACGACGCTGCCCTTGTCCGCCAGCGCGTCGAGCGCGCACGCCACCATGCCGCCGTCCTGCAGCAGCAGCGCCAGCTCGCTGGCCGCCTGCTTGGGCGGGAAGCGCTCAAAGAGGGCGCCGAGGAGGTTCTGAGCACTCTCGCGACGCAGGCCGCTCTTCTTGTCGGCAGCGGCCTTCTTGATCTCGGCCAGCACGCCGTAGCGCGTCAGGCCGCGGAAGCCAACGGCGGCATCGCCCAGCAGCACATCGCACAGCTTGTAGGCGGCATCGATGGAGGCGTTGGAGGTCGAGGCCGTAAAGGCCGTCTCGAGGATGCTGGAGATCTCGGACTGCAGCGGATCGGGCGTCGGGCTGGCAGCAGCCGCAGCAGCAGCGGGAGCCGCAGAGCGTTTAGACCCGGGGATGAAGGGGAGGGCGTTGTGATTCATCGGGTCACCGGTTGTGGGATGGGGTATCCCGGTGTGTTGTCGATGAAGAGGGTGATGAGGGGAAGATATGAGAGAATGAAAAAGTGATGATGTCGATGTTGAGTGGAAAATCGACAAAGCACAGGGAAGGTGCGGTTATTCGGATCGGGAAGGAGGGATGCGGCGCGGATGCTTAAAGCGGAAGGCGGGACCGTGGTGCGCGCGGCCAGGAAAGTGCGATCGTGACCAGTTCCTCGCACAAAGGCGTGGAAGAAGAAACGAAGCGGGAATGAACAAAGTGTGCCTTCCAACGAGATGTAGGACGATGGAAAAGACAAGGAATATTAAGAAAAAGATGAAATGCAAACGCGGGAAAAAACAAAAAAATGGACAAGCAAAAATGCAGGATGCGTATTAAAGGCGCAAATGCAAAACGTCAGTGGATCGGAGAACCCCGCCAAAGAAAAATATTAAACTTTTTTTTTCTTATCGCCCGCGCTATGACTTTTTTAGGCTCCCACGCCGTCCTTATCGGAGTTTTCATAGGTGGGCGGTTCTTGAGACAGCGCATGTGAGATTAAGTAATCATAGCGGATAGATGTATTTTTGGGAGAGGCTATGCATGTAAAGGGAGGTCCGTGTAAGTCGACGTTGGGCCAACTGAGTTCACCTGAAGTGTTGGTTACAAGGTTCGGTTTTTTGGCGTGTATTTTGTTAAATAAAGTTTGAATTTCATTTGCGTTTTGAAAAGCACATGTAACAGTTATTATCCAAGGTGGTGACATAAATGAGTGACATGTATGGGAAGCAGCATAATTTTCCAAAACTCCAAACAGCAGAAAAAGTATGAAGTTTAAAAGGGGAGGAAAGAAAAGAAAAAAAAAGGTAAAGAAAAAAAAAGTAAAGCAAAAACAAAAAAGCAAAAAAAAAAAAAGCCAATAAACACTACAAACACTAAAAACAGAAATCATATAAAATCATAAATGAAGCCTTCCCGTCTCCCTTTTCCCCTTTACCAAGTGAAGGTCATGAGAGCGGGGTTCAAGACCAGCGGAAGCAGCAGGTGAGACGCGGCAACAGTGGCCATGGGAAGGATAGCGACAAAGTCGGTGATGCGCCAGTCGTACGGCACAAAGGAGGCGGTGGCGAGGATGATCATGCCGACGATGGAGAGGATGGAGAAGAGCATGGAGAATTTGAACTGGGGGTTAGCGGGAGTATGAAAAGAATATGCGCTGACAAGGTGGACTCTGACTTACTCTCTTCAGAACACGAGGCACTTCGATGAAAAAGTTTGAGAATTCGGCTTCCTTGGAGGTGGCGCCCCAGGTCATGTTGATTTCAAACATGTGGGCGAGGATGGCCTCGGAGACGTGGAGGGAGAGGCCGCCGAGGAAGATGGCGAGCATGATGGTCCACTTGAAGTTTTCATAGAGCGAGTAGAGGATGCTGCGCTCGCCGATGCGGTAGCGCATGACGGCGAGGGCGATGTTGCCGAGGCCGTTGAAGACGATGATGATGGAGAACCAGACCTGCCACGAGTCGACATAGTACTTGTCGAGGTAGCCGTTGAACCAGCCCATCAAAAAGTAGTTGACGGTGGTGAGGATCCAGGCGGCGGCAATAGCATAGTAGGTGCCGATGTAGGCGAGCACGGTGATCTTGGAGGTGAAGCGGATGCGCGAGAAGAGGAACCTGCGGAAGAGCGGCGTGAAGGGGCCGCGCCAGAGCCAGGTGCGGATGGGGTGGAAGAGCAGCTCGTTGCAGCCGTAGGCGTACTTTTCCCAGCGGGCGAGCTCGTCGTAGACGGTGAGCGAGACGCCCTCCTTGAAGCCCTCGCCGGCCCAGGCGGCGAGACGGATGATGTAGCCCTCGCACTGCAGACGCAGCGACATGTCAAAGTCCTCGGAGACGTGGCTCTCGGACCAGAACTTGTCGTAGCCGTCGTCGTCGGTGTACGAGACCTGCTGGATGGCGCTCCAGCGCAGCATGGCGTTGTGGCCGACAAAGGGCGCGACGTCGCCGTTGGAGACGGTGTAGCGGATGGCCGTATAAATAAGATTGGTGAAGAAGGTGATGCCGTTCTCGAAATAGTTGTGCACGACCTGCATGACGCCCGACGAGAACTGCATGATGCCGACGTCGGGCGACTGCTCCATCTCCGACACGGCGTCCAGCAGACAGTCGGCGGGCACGCGCGTGTCCGAGTCGATGAGCAGCACGTAGTCGCCCACGCGGATGTTGCCGTCGGCCCACGCGCGTCCGTCGGCCTCCAGCACCTCCTTGAGAGCCGCCTCGTACGCGTGCGCCTCGTGCTGCTGCGTCCACTGCGGGCCGCGCTCGTAGGCGCGCAGCTTGTCCTCGACCAGGCACGAGATCATCAGCGCAAAGTTCATGTTGGACGCCTTCTTGAACTTGCCGCGCCGCCGGAAGCCGTTCTCGCCGTCCCGCGGCCGCGCGACCCAGCCGATGCTGTGGTCGGCGTAAAAGTCGATGCGCGCCTGGCGGTCCTCCTCGCCGAGCAGCTGCAGGCCGTCGTCATTGATAAAGATATTGGCGGAGCCGCCCTGCAGCTCGTACGTCGAGATGGCCTTCTTGATAGACGTGATGGTCGGGTTGATGACGTTGGCCAGGCCCTCCTTGTAGACGGGACACTGCACGGTGACGTGCGGCAGCACCTGCGTCTGCAGCCGCGGCGACCGCCGGGCCGAGTAGAACTTGGAGTTGACCTTGAGCTGGCGCACGGGGCCAAAGATCTGCGCCAGACAGCCGATGATGACCTGCGCGAAAAAGAGCGTAAAGAAGATCTGGATCGGGAACAGCGCCACCAGCGCGAGGCGCGTGTAGCTGTGGTCGACCGAGACCTCGATGGCCAGCTGGCGCCACGCCGCACCCAGCGACGTCGTCACCAGGATCAGCGTCAGCGTCACCAGGTACGTGTTGATCAGGTGCAGCGGCCGCTTCTCCGGCTTGATCTCGCCGCTCTCCTCGTCCAGCTCGGCCTCAAAGATGTCGGCCGCCGCCGCTGCCGCCGCCGCCGTTTCGATGGCCGCCTTTTCATTGTCGTCCAGCTCGCTGTCGTCGCTGCTGCCCGTGTTGCCGGCGCGCCACACAAGACTCATCAGCTCGTCTTCAATCTTCTTGGCCCGCGTCACAATGTGCATCGGGTTGTCGTCCCACACGACCAGCAGACCCTCGGACGCAATAAACGCCGCAAACTGGTGCTTGCGCGCGCGAGCCAGGTCCTCCATCGTCGGAAGGATCTGGATGCGCAGGCCGTTCAGCATCGGCACGTCCACGGCATCGGGCGTCCACTGCAAAAACGTCTTGATGACGCGCGAGTTGACCGTCATGGCCACCGACACATTCAGGGCCATGCAGGCCGTCATAAAGGCCGAGTCGGCCAGGGGCGCAGGACACGACATGTAGTGGCCGCGCTGCTTGCGCAGGACAACGCCCTCCATGTCGCTGTCGGCATCCGAGACCCAGAGGTGCGAGCACTGCTGCTGGTACAAGTAGTTGACCATAACCTCGTGCTTGATCTCGTCGAGAAAGACGGAGCTGGCATTCGTCCGGTGCGAGCGGAAGGACGCGGCGCTGCTCGACACGGGCAGGGCCGGGCGAAGCGTGCTCGGACCGACGCCAGCACTGCGCTCCGATCCCGTCGCCGACCGGCTCAGCGGCTGCGGCTGCGGGTTTGGTGCCGTCGTGGCAGGCTGCATCATGGGTGGCTGCTGGGGTGCATTCTGAGGAGCAGTCTGAGGAGAACTCTGCAAATGGAGAGACTCGACGCCCTCTCTTGTCGGCCGCGAGGGCCGACCAGACACAGCATCAGCCTGCGTCGAGGGAGAAGCCATGGCGTCTGGGTTTGACAGTTTTTTGTGTTGACAGTTGACAGGTCTTGGACAAGGGAGAGAAAGAGGGACGAAGGGGGAGGTGGAGGGATAAAATAGTTTGAAAAGGTGGAAGGTCGCGAGGCAATGCCTCGAGAAGGACTGCTGCTTCTTTAGACGGCCGTTATCATGGAACGAGCAGGGAAGAGTGGGTGAGATATGGCAATGATTTGTGGTGAAGCAAGATATCCAATCGTCGAAACTTGTTTTCAATCTTGAGATTATCAAGATGGAGTGGTATCTGTGAAGAGGACTCTTGCCCGCTGCTTGTCCGGGAAAAGGGAAGAGTTGTAAAAACAAAGATAGGTAAATAAGAGGAACTGTCAGGAAGGACAAGAAAAAAAAATACCGTCGTCACAAGAATAAAAAGATGGGAGTAAGAAAGTACTTGGGGCTCAAAAGGGAAACCGACATGGGATGTTGTTGCTCTCGTTCATATTTATTGCTTGGACTTTTTGTTTCCTCGCCTTTTTTTGAATTATACGGGCATACTCGTACATGTACAGAGAGTACTCGAAAGATACTTGTCATAATTTCTTTTTCTTCCTTATCCCAGCGTCTTTTCTCTCGTTCTCTGTCATCGGCTGCAAGGTGGCACCGGAAGTAAAAAGGAGAAAAAAGGACCTACAGGAAGAAAAAGAAGAAAAATAAAAACAATAAAAGAACAGAAAAAAGAAAACAATAAATGGGCTCGGCAGGCAGCCCGGGCGGACAGGGGTAGCATAGCTGGTGTGGTGCCGTCGCTATTCCCTGTTGGGAATCATACTGCTGGTGGGGAAGGCCGGGAGGGCAGAAAAGTACGAATACATGTATCGCAAGATACAGGTAGCTCATCTGGACGGTGCATGCCTCAGAGGGATACGAGAGGCTGCATGCGAATGTGATTCGAGTGTCGTCGAACTCAATACTGAGACAAGTTCTGTGGCTGTCGTGGCTTGACATGAACAATCCTGTGTACGTTAAGATATGGAACCAAGGGGAGGGAAAGGGGAGAGAAAGGGGGAGAGAAAAAAAAAACGAGGCAAAGAGAAAAGAAAACAGCCACATCATACATGCAAGTCAAGACGTGAGGGAGATTTCCCCTTTTCGCGATCAGCCCTGGGTAGGGGTCGCATGGAACTCTGGATCATAACGCGTATCCGGCAAGTGCATGTTATTTTATTCGCACTTTTATTGATTTCGTCTTCTTTTTTTTTCTTTAATTTCTCGCCAAGAGATGCTTTGCTGGCTATCTAGTACATGCAGCCTGTACAAGACGAAGATACATGTAAACATAAAATCAATAATGCATGCAATACCTATACATCGGGCACCCACTATTCCAAAAGGTATTCATGTCCGTTGAACCAGATGGGAAAGCGTCCGAAAGTGCGCCAAGAATGTGTGCATGTCATCACATTCTACTCTTGTGCATACACGAAGGCAAAGTACAACCGCCCGCCGGAGAGAAAGTTGTGAAAGGACCGTGTTCATTGTTCATTTTTCGCTGTTCCTTGTGCATAAAAGCATGGCAGAACCATCGACAATAAAAAGGAACAAAAAAAAGACCAGCTGGGCTGACAAGACTTCCAACCATGTAAAATCACACAATGCAGCTTTCCGTGGGACGGGGAGCCCTCCGAGTTGATCGAGTCATGGACGCACAAAATATAAAACGTACGAATAAATGGAGTGGAAAAAATAACTACGGAGTAATAGCAATTAAGAATAAAGAAGCTTGCCAGCCATGCTGTGTCCACCGAACCTAGATGGGATGCAGCGTCACGGCGTACAGGGATGCTGAGAAAAGTCGGCTAGCTCTCCCGCCGACTCGGTTTTATCCTTCCTTTTTTTAAGACTTCTTTCTTTTTCTCTATTTTTTTCTCTCACTCACTCACCAAACGACCAGGGACGGAAAACGTGCCCTCCCAAAAAAGACAAAAAAACGTCGTAGACCCCTGTCGGTCTCGACTCCACCGTTGTCTTGGGTCTCGTTGGGCCCTGGGCTGAGAGTGGAAAAAAAGGCACAGAGACAAACAGGCACGCACAGACACACACACAGACATACACGTGTGTACAAAGTATTGCAGGGGTGCATCCACAAAGGTACATCGTGCACATCAAACAGTACATGGCGAGGTGCGCGCGGTACATGGTCGGCGGCAACGAGGTACTTTGAGGGACAGCAGCAGCAGAAGCAGAAGCAGCAAAAAGCATCCAAATCAAAACGCCTTCGCTTTTCTCGTCCTTTTTGCGCTGTCAAAGGCTTCAAAGTACAAGCTTGTCATGCGATACTGACGATATTCTTCAGCATGGAACTTTTTATTTTTGGCAAAGTCCTTTTTATCTTTTCTTGTTTGCCGTCCAGACCCTTTGACGCCCGTAGGTACGGGAGCGTATGGGTGAAAGTTCAGAAAGTTCAGTTGTGGCACCGTAGTCTGTCTGTTTTGGTACAACGTACTCATCAACGGGACGGTTAGCGAGCAATATTTTTAAATAGTGGACAATAGCAAGAATACGGTCCCGTTTGGATAGCGCACCGCGCGATAAAAAAGTACAACGGGTGTAAGTGCCGGAACGGCCGTCTGAGACGGGGTATCTTTTTTTGGGCTTGAAGCTTTTTGGGATGATGAACAAGGATGGAAATATTTTCAAAAAATCAAAACATACTTTTACAAGACGTATTGTGCCATTTTCCCGAGACAATTCAGTCTCCCTGGCTTTTCACCGCCAAACGGTATTATTGAACAACTGAACAAAAGACGACAAGAAGAAATGGCTAGAAAAGTAGAACAGACCAGCCGTCTGGAAAAACTACCCAAGGTCAGTCAGAAAGATACTAAACCGAAGCCCGAGACATGAGCTGAGACAATGACACGAGACATGGACCCGTCACGGAAAAGGCTAGAAAAAAATAAGAAGGCGAGGGAACAACATAAAACGACTCTTTTGAGAAACGATCAACGCAAACGGACAGCAAGAACTGTAACTGTACCCGTCGGAAGGGAGAAAATGGGCAAGCAAAACCAGCCTCGCCGTTGAGGTTGAGGCTCATGCAGCCAGATCAATGTCAAATCAAAGAGTCTTTTTGGCGGTTATCAATGAGCATGGACCGTGGGCCATGGGCCATTTTTTTTTCTTGTTTTATTTATTTTTGTTGATCAGCTACCGGCGGCCAGCCGAACGGCGGCCAACTTCCAGCGGCCAACTTCCAGCGGCCCGTGTCCATTGCCTTCAGCCTCTCGTATCAGCTCCCCATGCAAGGCATATCGTGGTCCACTGCCAGCTCAGCTATGCCCCCCTCCAGGGTCCCCAATTGTCTCCATTTTTGGGGGAGGGACAATCAACAAACGACATGATTGCGCGATAATGCTTTTTTTTTCTTGTCTGTGCATTCGTTCTGGACCTGTCCATTCAGCTTTTACTCTTTGCCTATCTCGTTCCAATTTTGGCAGATTTGGCAGACAATCTTTTGTTTCGCTTCTGTTTATCTCCCGCTCAGGGCTTTTGTGTTGTCCGCTGCCAATACGAGACGCCAGACGCCAGGGCGCCACCGCCTCCAACGCCACGTACCAGGGACACAAACGACAAAGACTGTAGGTTGTACAAGATACTTTAAAATTCTATGCAGTGTTTTATGTGTTATGTCAAGAGTTTTGTCTTTGTCATGTTCACATTTTTGTACCCCCACCCTGCCAAACTTTTTTGATTGACGTCCCCTCCCTTTCTTGAATTTGTGTGACATCGTGAGATTTTCGTGCCCATTCCTGTGAGATGAGAGCGGAAAAGAGAACAATAACTATACCGATGGTATGGAATGATTTACGTACGGAAGCGACGCAATTTGAAAAGTCGTAAAGGTCGTATTATAAAGTAAATCAATACAAAGGGACAAAAAAGAAAATAAATCAAAGAAAACCCAAAAAAAAAAAAATCAAGCATGCAGAATATTCAAAAAAACGCCAGTTTTCGCAGGATACTACCCCCCTTTCCTTACAGCTCTTCGGTTCCGTCACATTGCTGCCACATGGCCACCTTGCTGATTTCCATGGACGGCTTTGTCCAGGAGGGGAACCACTGGTCGCGGGCATTCCAAAAGTCGAGCTTTGCGTTCTTGCTGCCGTCGAGCCAGGGCTTGCCGTCCTTGTTGTCGGCGAACCAGCCGTTGGTGCCGCCGACGGCGAGGTTGAGGACGAGGTAAAAGGGCTGGTCAAAGGGCGTCTGCGGCCGCCCCGTCTGGCCCCAGACCTGGTCGACGTGGGTGTAGTTGGGCGAAGTGGACGAGGGCGGGAAGTTGCCGCGCTTCCAGAGCGGCTCGTCAAAGTTGATGTAGATGGCCTGCATGAGGCGCGAGTTGATGTAGGTGAAGAGGTACTTCTCCGACCACTCGAGGCCAAACGTGTTGTAGCCGTCGGCGTAGGTGGTGTGCAGCGCGGAGCGCTTGCTGTTGGTGCGCCACCAGGCGTCGTTGAGCGCGTCCGGGCCCCAGTGCAGCGCCGAGCTCATGACGTTGTTGCCGCCCAGCGAGTAGGTGTGGTTGTTGCCGCGGCTCTCCATGATGTCGATCTCGCCCGACGCCGGCCAGGGGCCGTACGTCTCGTTCTCGGGCAGCATCCAGATGGCCGGCCACAGCCAGTCGCCCTTGGGCATGCGCGCCGTCACCTCGACGCGCCCGTACTTGATGCTCGCCCGGCCGCGCGTGTTGATGCGGCCCGACAGCGTCGGCGGCACGATGCTCGAGTTGCCCGCCGACGTGTTGGTCGCCGCCACGCAGTCGGCAAACATCTTGGACGTGCACGTGCCGTCTTTGAGCAGATCAATAACATTATCCTTCTCGATCAGGGAGGCATCCTGCAGCCCGGCCTGGATCACCAGCTGGCCGTCCTTGACAAAGACGTTGCGGTCGTCGCCCGTCGTCTCCTCAAACTCGCCGTTGCCAAAGCCGCCCAGCTGCACCTCCTTGGTCCACACGTCGCTGTTGAAGCCGCCCGAGAAGTCGTCGCTCATCACCAGGCAGTACTTGTGCTTGACCACGCTGCTCAGCCCATCCCACACCAGCACGCCCGAGATGGCCAGCCCGATCAGGATGCCCACCAGCGGCAGGATCGTCACCCACTTCTCCTTGGGATCATGCTTCTCCAGCCACGGCTTCTCCACCGAGCCCTTGGCGATACGCCGGCTGTGGAAGTAGAGGTGGTCCTGCTTCTCCAGGTGCTCGTCCAGCCGGCTGCCGCTATAGCCCGACCGCGCGCTGCCGCCAGCGGATGAGTGCGGCCGCGATGTCGGCGCGCTGGCAAACGGGTTGCTGGGCACGGCCAGACCGCCGTTGTTGCTGGCGTTGCTGTTGCTCGGAGTCGAGACGCCAGTGTTGGCGCCCGTGTTCTGACTCTGAGCATGGACAGCGGAATCTTCGTTCACCAGGTTTGGCTCACCAGCGCCGTCCTGGAAAGGATTCTCTGGCATTGTCGACGCTGTTGCGTCTTGTGGCCGACGAGTGTTCATTGTGTGTGTGTGAGAGAGAGGGGATGGGGATGGAAGGGGAGAATGAGATGTAGAGCGATATGAAGAAGGGAGCTGCGATGCAGCCTTGATTTGAATTTAAAAGGCTTTTTTCAAGAATAGCAAAATGTCGATGTAAAGAGGGGAGACGGATGGAAATCGAATGGACAAGAAAAATAACGGTGACGGAAGAATGAGCTTTTTGGTGTTCAACCTGTCAGACTTTTTTGTGTTTTGCAAAACGAGAGGGGTGTCAATTCCCGGTGAAGATGATAACAAAACGATGATGATGACCAGGATAAGGGGAAAACAAAAAAAGGTTGTCCTACCCTCAAGTCAAGAGAGTTTGGAGAGTGCGACGTACTCTGTACTTTTTGTGTACGACACAAGATGCAGGATGCCCAGGTACATGTATGACGGGTGGACGGGTAGCAAGGGTATGTAGGTAGGTACCGCGAGCGTGGGCGGCGGCAGGAGGGCTGGCAAATAAAACACAAAAGTAGAAAAAGAGGGCTACTTACAGGTTCGATAGGAGAAAGGTCAAAATCCCAGAGGAATAAAAAAAAGAAAAGAGATACGGAAAGTTAAAAAAAATGCCAGGCAGAGAGACGCGCATAGCCCTTTGCATACGACATCATCCACCGGCAAGCAAGGCGTCTTGCCAGATGGAGCTGGCGCGAAATGGTCGAGTTCCAATAATCACAAGGAAGTACTTTGTCTGATTTGGCTATCTCGGTGATTTCTTTTTTTTTTCTTTTTTTTTCTGCAGGCTTTTCTTTTCCCCCGCTTCTTTTTCATTGTATGCGTCCTTTTTATCTTTTCCGCCTTCCAATGCCACGTCTGCTCGCTTCCCGTGCGCGCCTTTGCCTAGGTGCATAATCAATATTGCCTTCCGGTGAACAATACGATGCATGGAAAGGCACATAACACAACTTTCAATACGACATTCTGCTGCATGAGTGGAATGCATAGCTGCGAGCTCGCGGGCTTGGCCCTGCACGGGATAGAAAAACTGTCCTTTTACCGTTTCGCCACTCTTTTATTGTCTCTTTTTCTCTTTATTTTCTTTTTCCCTTTACAATCCGTGTATTCATCCCCTGCTCCTTTTCCCATTCGCCTGCCCATGTTTGCTTTTGACTTTACGGAGCAATATCAAGCATACCAGGTGGGGATGTCCCGGCGTAGCTGTCCCACATCCTTTCTTCAGGTTCATACATGTACTTTGAATGTGTGCGTCGTGAGTTTCCACAGGACGTTTGCAGCGCCGACGGCTGGCTGAGACACCGTGTAAGAGACCACGTGCTCCACCCATGCCTCAGCTCCTCCACAGCGGGCACGCTTTCCCTCTCTTCACACGGCCTGAGCCCAACCCCCCGGCGATCTATCATGCTTTTGCCATGTGGATGGGAGGCCGACGACGCAGTAAATGTACAAAGTGGTGCCTCAAAGCCAGTGCATAAAAACCAAGACGAAAAAAGGAACCTCGAAATAAAAAACAGTAAGAGAATGGAAGAAGTAAGCAGGATGCAAGGACGCAAGGAAGAATGGAAGAATGGAAGAAAAAAAGGAATCGTATTTCGTATGAGTTCTTAATGGTTTTTTGTTTTTTTTTTATGTAAGGATTTTGAATGGCTTTCTTGTCACCAAAACGCAGGGCTAGAGAATGCGGCTACAGTTTGCACTGTGGTTGCTCTGTCAGGGATGGGATAGGTGTGCACCCCTTTTCCCTGCACAAAATCACAAAAGGGACAAACAGACATGCACGTACTTTACAAAGCATGCCATACAGAGTAGTTTCGCAAAGTATTTCTCAATTGGTACCTTTTGAGGGGGAATGTCCCTTGGGTCTCGTCCATGGCTCTTTTATTCCTTCAGCACTGATACTCAATCGGGAAAGACCAAACGGTCACTGCTTTACATGTATTTTATTTTTTATTGGTTTTTATCACATTTTTGTGGTGCCTTGCCTCGCTTTGCTAACTGCAGCGAGATGGGTGGTTCTGTCATGCCATTACAGATGAATAGAGTAGGTACTACATGAAATACGACGCAGGAAATTGCATGGCGTTTTTTTTTTCTGTTCTTCTGCACATTCTCAGAGACACGTTGCTCTGCCCTTTTACACTGCATGAGCCGCCCGTTGCACCAGACTTTGTCTTGGGCTCATTTTATTTATTCTTTGCATTCTTTTTTTGGCCATCACGGGTCACGGTACGATACGCTCGCCATAACATTGGCGCCTCGCTTACAACCATGGCCCGTAAGATATATCACATTCTCCAAGAGTTGTCCAAGGTAATTTGATCATACCCAGCGGGTCGACCATTTTTCAGCTCATTCTTGTTAGCACTGGACTGCGGCTTAGAAAGTCGATGGCCATTGTAAATGCCGTCAAAGAGAGAGAAAAAAAAGAAGAAGGGAGCTGAAGAAACTTGGAAAGAACGATTGAAGTTGACAAAGAGAACATCTCAGCTGCCGTCCAAGATGAACATGATCCGTACAAAGTAAAGAGGGACGAGGCCCAGATGGGGCTGTTGACTGTCCGGTGGAATAAGCGGGCACAAAAAAAAAGAACGGGTTCTGGTCCCTTTTATTCCATATTATTGATTTCCGTTGCTTCTTCTCATTGCTTTTTTTTTTACTTTTTTTTTCTACTCGTAACTCGTTTTTCGCCTTTTTCCATTGTTATTTCTCAGACAGGGGTTCACGGGGAGCTACGGGCTAGAAGGTGACGCTAGTCCTTTCAAGGTCTAGCCCGTTCTTGCCCGCCGCTTTGTCTCTTTTGGGCGGTACCTTGCCCTGTATTGCAGGTACTTGGGCGGAACATTGGGTACTTTGGCGGTACCTACTCTTCGTAGTACCTCGTAGCACGGACGAGCAAAACCCAAGCTATTGGCGTGCGCCGTACTTTTTGTGCTTGATCAAGCGAAAGCGATGCTGCTTTGTATGATTGCTATGGGAGGTTTTTTCTAAGACGAAGGCGAAAAATGGACAATCAATGTTCCGATGAAAGCCGTTACTGTTATGGCTGTTGCAGGAGTTCAGTTGCGGTGTAAGATCCACAACAGACATTCCGCTGAACAGATGCAGTGAACATGTTCCGTATGAGAGTATTTGGTGAAGTGTAGTAACCTGACTGTTATAACGATTGCCGTGATGGTGAGTATTGCTATGGAATTTGTAAGTTTTGTGATTATGTAGGTGCCTTTGATATCAATTTTGTAAATTGTCATTTCAAAGGTATGACATTTATGGAGGTTTAACTACGGGTATACTAATTATATGCTTTTTTTTTTCAAAAAGAACACCCACCTATTGAAATGGATTTTTGACCATTAAAAAAAAGAAACACACTTATAAGAAAGGTTAATCTGTAATCATAGGTAAGTAATAGGTCTACCATTTTATTATTCTATCGTGTGAAACATTCAACCACGGCCTAGGAACCTAGGTAGCTAGCTATACATTATCATCTTGGATTGAGAAACAAGAGGATACACTTGAATAATTCTTATGGTTATTTATGCACGCTGTTTTATACTTTACAACTCCGTGTGACGACGGGTTGACTCCGGCTACGGTAAGACTTGCAAGTTTATCACAGTAAAGGTTTGAAAATTGTGTCTTCAAACAACGCTAAATTAGGTAGGGAACACAAAAGTTGATAATACTTATAAATTTTCTATATCAAAATCAAAAAAGTCTATGTCATGATCAATTGCAAAACATCCATCACAGCACTGAATACACCAGGGGATACAACTCTGAATACTGCCCCAGGCCGCTTTCCATGGCGCTTGAATCAGCCATAATAAGCAAGCCCAGGTCACAGCAGGCGTGATGTTCTCGCACACAAAGCCCTTGAAGCACCCTAGGCACCCAAAGAACCCAAAGCACCCAAAGCAGACGAACCATGGAGACGCCCTTACGGAGACGGCGGCGGCGTAGGGTTGGGGTTGCCACCACCACCACCACCACCACCAAGCGGGCCCGGACGGGGAGCGGGAGGAGGAGTAGGGGGAGCGGGAGGGACAGGCATGGTTGGTTCTGTGATTGGGGGTGGTCAGTAAAGTAAGCGTTTGGGGTTTCTTGAGATGCTCGGTGTGTGAGATTCTAGTGTTGTCCAGCTGTTGTGATGTTTTTGCTGTTGTTCTGCTGATGATGAGAGGATCGTGAAATGAAAATCCGGATGGCATCGTTGACACGGCCGTATTTTATATCTCGTTCCTCGGCCGTTTCTCATGGTTATTTGTTCATGGAAGAGGCTCTGTCCGTTCATCTAAACATCACACCTTGTGGTATCGTCGACTTACTTGCATGGTGAATAGCCGCATTGCACGCTCGGTGACACGCCGTTGTTGTTCTTCGTGTTCTTGTTGTTCTTATTGTTGTTCTTGTCGTTGTCGGTATTGTTCTCCTCGTTCTTTGTGATCTTTTTTGTCTTTGTCGCCATGGTGTACAATGCATTGTGTACAGTGCTATGGCTCAGCCTCACGATCACCCGTCTGGCAAGCATTTTTGCAAGGCTATTATGACTTTATATCAAAATCATCGTCACGACAATCTTTGAACTTTGCGTTTTTGTTTTTCGAGTTTTACACTGGGGAACAGCAGGCAGCATCTGCAACTCTTTGCTTCTCTTGCCTTGCGGCGGCAACTGGATGCATTGCAGAAGCCAACACGATGGCCACATATCCAGAGGCCAGCAGCGGCGACCCAGCTCGAGACTTGTAAAAAGAACAACACGTAGGGACAAAAAAAAAGTCAGTGTGTAAAAAGGGTACAAATGTGTCATTGTTTTCAGCAGGACACACAAACGCAGTATGGAACAACAGACACGCAGTATTGTTCACACCGGCTACAAATCACTCATCTGTACAGGTCGACCGTGCAATTCATCCGCACACAAATTCTACTTCCACAGTGCAACACAATAAAACCGAATCACTTCCAACACAAGAAGGGGATGCGACATGTTATCCCCCTCATCAGGAGACCGTGGGGGGGAAATATGTCATCGCGTGTCGTTGTCTCTGTCTTTCCTAATCGGGCAGGGGGCGTCGATGCAGGCCTAATCCTCTTCCATCTTTTCTTTTTTCGGCGCACAGATTTTCTGACGCAGATCCTCTGAGATGTCTTTTTTTCGCATCCGTCGTATCAACACATTCTTCTAGTACCCTCATTTGGCTTCATGTAGCTCAGCCTTGCATGTGCGGACTCCCTCCGCGGCCATCTTCTGCGGCCCAATGGACCTGCAGCCAGCCAATCACAGTGATCAAACACAGTCCAAAGCTCTTTAGCAGTGCAAGGCTGCCAACAAAAATGTCAGGCAGCCGCTGTCATTCACAAAAGTTTTCATTTCTTTTTATGGAAGATGTCGCCGACTAGCATCTAGCATCGACATAGCTGCCTTGCACTTGGCCTTGCCAATGGGCCGCTCGAGACAAAGCCTGGGGGCTCTTCGATTAGGTAGCCAGCAGAGTGAAGGAGAGATGACTCTTTCGAAATTTAGACTTACTTTTTACTTTCTATCTCACTAAGTGAAACAATGTGGGTAGGCAGCCATTTGGTTTTTACTAAACTACCTATTTGACCCATAGTAGTGGCCATCATCCCACGCAAACACCGGTGAAGCAATAAGAAGAAGAGAAAGAGAAGAACAAAGACACACGAAAGCAGGTGAACGAAAGATGAACGAAAGGTGAAAGCAAAGTGAAATACACCGAAATGCCACCACAACAAAGCAAAGGTATGCGTACAAAAACAAAGTATGCGTACAAAGAAAAAAGACGAAATAAAAAACATGAAATGAAAACATGAGATGAAAGCAAAAAGACCATGACGGCAGAAACAAGCTTATTGTTCACCGCCACCGCCGCTACCTCCGCCACCGCCGCCGACATCGGCACCTGCATCAACGTAGGCACCTCCGTTGGCAGCCGCACGGGCGGCCGCTCTGCGACGACGCTTGCCGCCGCCTCTCCTCCGCTTGGATCTTCTGCCGCTGCCTCCACCATTGCGGTAGCCGCCAGGCGACCGCGACCGCGACCGAGAACGAGAGCGGTTGTTGCCTCTATCTCTGCGCGGCGACCGACTGCGATAGCGCCGCAGACCACCTGTGTTGTCCGGGTTGGCCGGCGATGCCGAGCGGCGGCCGCCGGGAGATGGCGAGCCGGGACGGTAGGTATCACGGCCACCGCCACCACCGCCGCGTCCACCACCCGCACGTCTTGACTGCTGCGGTCCACCACGCCGCGCCGCACGGGGCGTCTTGGTCATCTTGCGGTTGGGCAGCACGACCGAGACGCTGATGGTGGCGCCGTCGATCTGGGCTTCGTGCAGATGCGCCATGGCGGCTTCGGCGTCGGCCTCGTTGCGGAAGAGAATGTAGGCATTGCCCTTGTTGACGCCTGTGTCGCGTCCAATCGGGAGGTCGAGATCGTCAATGCGGCCAAATTCGCCAAAGATCTCGTACAGGTGCGCCTCGTTGACATTGGCCGTGAGACGTTCGACGACGAGCTGGGGTGTCAGAGGGAAGAAAAAACTTGTCTACCAAGTAGGAGGGTGCTTACCTTCGCCTTACGAACGGGCGATCGACGACGTCCCCAGCTGCGATTGCGTCCGCCGCGGCCACGGCCCCGGCTGCGGTCCCGGCTGCGGTCCCGACTCAAACTCCGGCTGCGCGACCGGCTGCGACTGTACGAGTCGTTGCGGCCAGGACTGCCACGACTGCCGCTGCGGCCGCGACTGTAATTGCGCTCTAGTGCTGGCCGGCGACGCGACCGAGACCGTGATCGCGACGGCGAGCGGGAGCGCGAATGTGACGGGGATCGAGAGCGTGAGAGCGAGCGTGTGCGTGACCGGGAGCGAGAGCGAGAGAAGGACCGCGACCGCGACCGCGAATACGACGCCGAGCGACCTGAACGAACTGAGCGAGGTGATCCAGCAGAACGCGACCGCGATCTCATGCTGCCGGCCGGCGAGCGGCCACGGGAGGCCATTTGTTTTGTGGAAAACGGGAGGCGGCGATCGTCAATTGAGAAGCAGGAGTGTCCAGGGCGTCACTAGAGACAAAGATTGGTGTTGCAGCTGCTTGTCGTCGGCTTCTGAACAATCTTTGTGGCCTCTTTCGCAACGCAGTACTTCAATTTCTTCTTTCTTTCAGAAACTTTGGACGCGACGGGCGATGCGGGTCACGTGCAGCCTGTCTCTTGTTTGCCAGGCGCTAGTCCGCAACAGGACAAGCGCGCCTGCCCACAATGGCGGCAACAACGCAGCAGGCAGATGGGAGCTTTGCGTGGTTGCATGGCATCCTAGCCGGGGCCAGAGCATCCAGAGCCTTCCCTTGGGGGAACCAAATTCAACGTCAACGAATTCCGCCTCGTCAAAACAGCCACTCTTTCTTACCCACGCGCATCTGCTCGACGCATCCTCGGGACATCCATCCAGAGTCCATTCTCGACACAAGACACACACACGTACACGACAAGCTCATAGAGCACATAAACGAACACACACACACCACATTCTGGTCTGCCCCGCCGGCCAAACAAAAACCATGTCTGAAGCTGCGCTGAAGCCGGAGAAGGACTTCTCCGCCGAGACGACCCGTCTGATCAGCGAGTCGCAGGAGCTGGCCAAGGTGAGATGGGATGGCGACAATGGGCAGGATGGACGGCGTGCCGCCTCTCTTCGTTTGGTCGTTCTTCGATTGCCTATTGCTAACCAATGCGTCTTCTTTTTTCCCCTGCTACAAAAACGCATAGACCGACATCAATGCCGCCATTGAAAAGCTCACGGCGCTCGAGAAGCAGACGCGGCAGGCGTCGGACCTGGCATCGACGTCCAAGATCCTTGTGGCGATTTGCACAATATGCAAGGATGCGGGCAACTGGACGCTGCTCAACGACCAGGTGCTGGTGCTGTCCAAGAAGCACGGACAGCTGAAGCAGGCGATTACGCGCATGGTGCAGACGGTGATGGGCTTTTTGGACGACACGCCGAACCTGGAGACGAAGCTGTCGGTGATTGACGCGCTGCGCACGGTGACGGAGGGCAAGATCTTTGTCGAGGTGGAGCGGGCGCGGGTGACGCGGATCCTGTCGGACATCAAGAAGGAAAAGGGCGACCTCAAGGCGGCCACGGACATTCTGTGCGAGCTGCAGGTCGAGACGTTTGGCTCGATGAGCCGTCGCGAGAAGACCGAGTTCATCCTGGCGCAGGTGGCGCTGTGCATCGAGAGCGGCGACTGGACGCAGGCCGGCATCCTGAGCCGCAAGATCAGCACCAAGTACCTGGCGCGGCCGCCCAAGAAGACGCCGGCGCAGCTCGAAAAGGAGCGCAAGGCGCGCGAGAAGAAGGAGGCTGAAGGTGGTGAGGACGAGGACACCAAGGAGGACGACGTGACGGACCTCAAGCTGCGGTACTATGAGCAGCAGGTCATCCTGGCCAAGCACGACGACCGCTACCTCGACGTGTGCAAGCACTTCCGGCAGGTGCTCGACACCGAGGCCGTCGAGTCGGACCCGGCCAAGCTGCAGCCCGTGCTGCAGCGCATCATCTACTTTGTCATCCTCGCCCCCTACGACAACGAGCAGCACGACCTGCTCGAGCGCATCGCCCGCGACTCGCGCAACGCCCAGGTCAGCAAGGACGCCGAGCTGCTCAAGCTGTTCACCGTGCAGGAGCTGATGCGCTGGCCCGAGGTCGCCAAGTTCTTTGGCCCGCACCTCTGCAAGACGGACGTCTTTTCGGCGGCCGAGGGCGCCATCGACGAAGATAATGAAGAAGAGAAGAAGGCGCGCAAGCGGTGGCAGGATCTGCGCAAGCGCGTCATCGAGCACAACGTGCGCGTCGTCTCCAAGTACTACACGCGCATCCGCATGGGCCGTCTGACCGAGCTGCTCGACCTGACCGACGACGAGACCGAGTCGTACATTAGCGAGCTGGTCACCTCCAAGACGATTTATGCCAAGATTGACCGTCCCGCGCGCATTGTCAACTTTGCCAAGCCGCGCGACGCCGACGACATCCTCAACGACTGGAGCTACGACATGAAGAGCCTGCTCGGCCTGCTCGAGCGCATCGACCACCTCATCACCAAGGAGGAGATGATGGCGCGCATCAAGACGGGCGATGCTGCCGACAAGGGCAAGGCCAAAGCAGCCAAGGCGAAATAAGGAAACGGGGCGGAGTGTTGGTCTAGAAGAAAGGGAGGGTTGACGGGATGATGCTTTTGGGAGTCTTTTTCTGCTTTTTTGTCATGGCTCTGTGGTTCTATATTTTACGTTTTGTAGGGCATACTCAAGATGTACTTTTTTTCTCTCGCCTTACCTTTCACAGCAAAAAGAGGTCAATGATTACACAAAAAATAAAACTCCTTTTTATACATGAAGCAATATTCTATCCATGGTATACCTGTAGCTATATATATCTACTCTTTTCTTTTGCGGCTTACCGCTGTGACCCTCCATCTCACATCTTGGCCACCTCGCTGCTGCTCTCGCCCTCGCTCTCGGCCTTGGCCTCGGCCTGCTTCTTGAGAAAGGCCACCAGCGGCATCACCCACTCCTTGGTGATGGGCACGTAGTGGCCGCCCGGGTGCGTCAGCACCATGGGATCCGTGCAGCGGTTCACCAGCTCCTGCGACCGGTTCTCATCGACGACCGTGTCGAGGCTGCCAATGTAGTGCATCGTCGGCGTCGCAACCAAAGGGTCGTACAGCCACTGCACGGCGTCATAGTAGGCGTAGAAGCCGCTGTAGACGACGGCAAACTGCAGGCCCTTGTGGCCGTTGGCCGAGCGGATGTCGTCGACCCAGGACGCTGTTTCTGTGTCTGCCGGAACTTGTCTCGCCGGCTCCAATGCGCTCGCCAGCAGCGCCGAGAAGCAGCCGCCCTGGCTGAAGCCGATGACGCCGTCGATGCCGCCGGCCTCGCGGATGACCGTGGCCAGGTGGTGCATGCTGTCTTCAAAGAAGCGGTACTTGCCCGTCGCGTCGTCGCGGCGCCACCACGCCCACGAGTCGGTGCCGTCGTCTTCGTCGGCGTTTGTGTCCTCACTCTCGCCCTCCGGAGGCTGGTAACCGGGCATGTCGCGAGCCCGCAGACGCGCAGGACCCGTCGCGTAGATGAGCACCGGGTTGATGTTGGCCGGCGCCAGCGACTTTTGCAGCATCTTTTCCAGGGCTCGCGTCTTTGCGCGGAACAGCGTGCCCGACTGAGTGTAGCCTGGCGGGGGGAACATACGTTAATATT
Source organism: Intubia oerlemansii (assembly GCA_020002355.1). NCBI lineage: Eukaryota > Fungi > Ascomycota > Sordariomycetes > Ophiostomatales > Ophiostomataceae > Intubia > Intubia oerlemansii. The sequence goes on from JAGKRZ010000057.1 coordinate 46,607, forward strand.
ACAGCGACACTCCTTGCTTGCCAGTATTCTTGTGGTTATTGATTTTACGCACCGTGAAGCATCAGGATCTTGACATCCTTCTTTGCACTGGCCGCCTTGGCCTTGGCCGCCTGCTGTTGTTGTGTTTGCGCCATGGCCGTATGGTGAATATGGTGATGCTGAAGAATAGGTTGATAAGGGCGGCAATGATGATGGGGCTGATCAAAACGCTGTGTAGAGAAGGGCTTTCCAAAAACTGACAACAGCGACGCCGACGCCGAAAATGAAACAGGCGGTGCTGACAACCGCAGACAAGATGCTGCCGGTACGGAGAAGCGCATGGAATGCCCGGCCAATGAGTCTTTCGGCCAAAGTTCAAGATCTCAATTAGGCTTGGGCGATATATGGCCCTGTGTTCAAGTTGATACGCGCTGCGATTTGTGAGCGATGCCCGTTTGTTTGCCTTGCCGTTAGCCTGCATTAGCGGGGGAGAAGGCGCCCGTAAAGCCCGTAGAGCCCGCCTAGCCCGCCCAAGCCGAACCCCCGCAGCAAGCGACGACCGAGGCCAGTGGGCAGAGCGAAAGGGGTCAAAGGGTTCGAGCCGAGCATCACTGCAGCCGAAAAGTTTACAGAGTAAAGATACTACAAAGGACAACGCCAGCGACATATTACAACAAACATGAACCCTGAACAAAGATTCGCAGGTCTTGCACAAAATAAATTCTCTTCTTTTTTTTGATTGTTCCGTCTATGATACAAAACAGCCACGCTGCTTGCTTGTCCGTTGGTTGTCATGCGAAAGATAAAACACAGGTAGGGAAATTGGCCGTCCTTCCCCGCTGGGAACAGTTTCATGGCCGCCAATATCGTGACGCATTGTCAGCACAGAGTTTTGAGAGACCGCCCTTGCACGGGGTCCCCATCAAGCTCCGCCAGCCATGCGTCCATATATCGGTTCATGGCAATCCCATGCCTGCCACCCAACGGGGGGAGGAGTGGCCGTTTTGTCGACAGCGACAGTCCGGGCTTCGCTTAGTACTTCTCGGCCTTGGCGTAGACGTTTCTCGGGTCGTTCTTCCACTCAGCCGCTGCAATTGGGTCAGTATGCGATAAGTATACGATACACAACGAGACGTGCAAACTATGCAACGGAATGGCAGTACGTACACTGCATCGAGGCGGTCTGGGCGGCGTTGACACCGTAGGCAATGACAAGACCTGCGTGAGGTCGTTAGTATTCAATCGATGATTCGAATATAAACAAATGGCGGCATGCTGGGGTCGATCGTCGGCGACGAGGCACCATACAGCACAGACAGCCATGCCAACATGGCGACTCTTGACGAGTCTATGCCATGGATCGCGTTTCGTGCATCGACGGTCGGCTATGCCGTTCAGAGCTCGCAGTTCGCGAACCTCTCAGGTCGTCGACATACCGGCAATGAAGAAGGGGGCCATCGGCTTCACTATATAGACAAAAAGAGTCAGCATATGCGCACACATAATGAGGAGGGCGGCGACATGCAGCAGCTATTGCGCCAATGGCCCGCGCGCGCTCCCGGACAAGAACATCTCGGCCGCGCGCATGCCCGGGGGCCCGGGGACGCAGGAACCCGGGGGTAGGGAAAGGGTCCTCGGGATATTGGGGGAGGGGGCATTGTTTCGTTGGATCTGATTTCCATTTCGTGACGTACGGACAGGAGCCGGGAACTTCTTCAGGGGGACGACGCCGAACCACGACATGATGGGCGATATAGACCGAGGAGGATAGAATCGGTGTGTGGGAGTGCGCAAAGGGGGAGGGCTGATCGATTGAGCGGGTTGGTTGGATGTTCAAGACGTTCGTCAAAGTGAAGCGCTGTTTTTTCCCGAAGTTGGGGCGACTCGGAGAGAAGCAGGTCCTGTTTTTCCGTGCTAGCCCGGCCTGCCCCGTTTCGCACGTTGCAGCAAAAACAACACCCTCTGCCCATTGATTATGGCCTCAGGCATGAATTTAAAAGCGGGTATCTGTCCATGTACTGTCACGTGCATCTTGACGGACGCAGTGGGGCTCCTGTGGGGTCGCTACCAGGTCCATGTGACATCACTGTGGGATTTTTGGGAAGGGAGCTGCAAGGCGGAGAAGGCAAGAGTCTGGGGATGTAAGCGGAATAAAGACAAGGTGGATTCTGGCGGAGTCGTCGGGCTGAACAGAGAACCAGAGATGAATGAGATGAAAGAGATGGAGGATATCGACAGCCTCACTGAATAAAAAGAAAATGGAAAATATGTGAGGTCATATCCGTTGCCTTGTATTTTGATTGACATCTCTTTTTTGACACAGGCACGTAAGGCTAGTCTTTGTTTCTTTCCACGTGTCTCAGAAGCTATGCATCGCTCCTGCCTGTTTACGTCAAGAGAGCTCCTGCCAGCTGATGCCATCAGCTGTGCAGTACTCTGTACAAAAGAGGTGTCGTGCGCCTGCCATAAAAAGCCACGGGCCTTTTTGCGTGCCTTCCTTCTCGGTTAAACTCTACTGTTCTTCCCGTCCGTCTCACTGAGTGCCAATCACTCCATTCACGGCTCTCTCTCTCTCTTCCCCGTAAACAAAAAAGGAAGCACCCCCTTGCCCACACACATACAATTACTTTGTACACGCGGCACACACACCCCCTCCCTCGTCCCCCCGCAATCTTGGCTGACTGAACCGGCCGTTGCTTCCCTCTTCTCTCTTTTTGCCCCCCTCGTTCATTTCCCCGCCTCTTCTCTCTTCTCTCTCTCTTCTGTCTCTGTACTTTATACGTCGGGACCTTCTCCAACCATTGTTCGGGCCTTTCCTTGCGTGGCCAGCTTTGCCCATCCTTTCCCCTCTTTCACACACACAACGCACACACACTTCCATCCCTTCCGCCGCAACGTCAATACAACCCAAACTCTGGGCGCGCACTTGCTGTTCCTGCGAATCATTTGCTCGTGACACACACCACTACACCACCACCACCACCACGAGCGGCACACCCAACGGGCGCAACAAACAAAAGTTCCCCTCAAGGAACCGTGACCAAAGCGTGTCTTGTCTTCTTCGTTCTCTCTCTGCTGTCTGCTGTCTGCTGTCTGCTGTCTGCTGTCTGCTATTTGCTATTTGCTGTCTCGTTTTTGCTGCACACCATTTCGACAAAGCTTTGTCATTGCCAACTGGTTGAAGCTCTGTTTCTATTTTTGTTTCGACGAGTCGACAAGTCAACAAGTCAACAAATCACCAAATCTCCGAACCGACACGATCGACGACGGTTTCATCTAGACCTGTCCCACCCAACGACCATGCTCGCTCTACGCCGCTTCAGTGCTGCCGGTCCGTCACGGGCCGCGCCGCGGCTTTTTACGGCCGTGGCTGTGGCTGGAAGCAGGGCGTTGAGCAGTACCAGCAGTGCATGGCAGTCCAAGACAAAGACGCCTAGCCTCGCCGACGTCGTCCCCGATGGTGTTGCCGACTTTAATAGCAAGCAGGCAGCATTCCGTGAGCAAATGGCTCAGGCACAGAGAGAACGAGAAGCAAGTGCGTCCAGTCCCAGCTCGTCTTTGTCGTCTTCCTCCCCCAACTTTTCTTCGTCGTACCCCTCTTCTTCCCCTTCTTCCCAATCTTCCCCGTCGTCCTCTTCCTCCTCCGCGGCTGTCCACCCCTCAGACAGAGACCGTGTGAGCGGTCTGCTGGCCGATGACGGGGCCGCTGGTATTCAGGGCCTTGGCTCACTCCGTATTGATCAAGGAAACAAAGCAGAAGCCTCGAAAAAGACGCCGCAGCACAAGTCCGGCCCCATCTCCAACCTGCTCTACGGCACCAAGGAGGGCCGCGAGATGGACGCGCAGATCGAAGCCAGCTTCAGTCAGATCCTCGCGCGCGGCAAGTACATGCACTCCATCGTCCTGCACGACGTCAAGCCCGACAAGGTGGACGAGTACGTCGATCTCGTCGGCACCTGGTACCCGCGCATCGCCAACGACAAGGAGAACAATGTCCATCTGGTCGGCAGCTGGCGCACCGAAGTCGGCGACGTCGACACATTTGGTGGGTAACGATTTGACAAAACACTTTTTTGTTGACCTCTACTAACCCCCAGTCCACATTTGGGAGTACAACCGCTACGAGGGCTACCACTCGTCCATCCATGCCGTGTCGCGCCACCCCGAATTCCCCGACATGGACCGCCAGCTGCGCGGCCTGATCCACTCGACGCAGACGTCGCTGATGCAGGAGTTTTCCTTTTGGCCGACGACGCCGCCGCGCACGCTCGGCGGCGTCTTTGAGCTGCGCTCGTACACGCTGCACCCGGGCAACCTGCTCGAGTGGGAGACGCACTGGCGCCGCGGCCTCAAAGCGCGCCGCGAGGTCATGGAGGGCGTGGGCGCGTGGTTTGTGCAGATTGGCGACCTCAACACGGTGCACCACCTGTGGCAGTTTGCCAACCTCGAGGAGCGCAAGGTCCGTCGCGAGCAGAGCTGGAGCATAGAAGGCTGGAGCGACACGGTGCACAAGACGGTCCCCCTCATCCAGACGATGAAGTCGCGCATTCTCGTGCCCATGCCATGGTCGCCCGTGGCATGATATGGGGGTGTGACTATTTATATGTCTATTCTTGATTTTTGTTCATTGGCGTGTTTGTGGCTCCCCTTCCTTGTCTTTGGTTCATCCCATTCTACTTTCATCATGTCAGTTGCATTTACACCGCCGCCCTCTGGGGTAGGTATGGAGGTGGCTCTCTGCCCGCGTTGGTTTCCATGCATTTGTACCCATTCAGGAGCTTTTACCTATATGGAAGCGTGCTGTGATGCCTAGTTTTGCCTCGTTCAATTTCGTATATTCAAAGCCTATTACAAAAACAATTGAAAACCGAAAGGAAAGAATCAATAATAACCTAACCAATAAGCCATTGATAAGCCAGTGTTCCTGTAAAAGTAATGAGACTGAAAGGTAAACCCAAGTCAAAAAGAATACAAAAAACGCCATGCTATGGTATCCCAATTCTGCAGCCAATTCTCCTTAAAAAAATTTTCAAAACAACCCTCTCTCTGCCTCCGGCCAAAAAAAACCCTCCTCGTCCCCCCGTCCCCCACGTCCCCTTATACTTTCAGCGACTCGCCCATGACGGCCGCCAGATTGCGCCGGACGTGCAGGAGCGAGTGGCTCAGCGCGCTGAGCTTGGCCGTGATGCTGAGCAGGCTCGGGTCGGCCGTGTCGATGCTAATCTTTTCGCGCACATAGACGACCGTGTGGTTGCCGTGCGGCGGCAGCGCGTACAGGTTCGGGTCCGGATCGCCGGCCGCGCGCTGCCACTTCCACGGCCCTTCCTCCGACGTGTACTTGAACGGCTTGTCGGCCTCGTCGTGCTCGAGCCGTCGCGCCGTGCCCAGAGCGAGAGCCACCTTCATGCCCAGATGCACGGGCCGGTCGACGGGTTCGAGCGACCGCAGCCACAGCGTGATGTGGCTGTCCTGCACGCCGACGTAAAAGCTCATCCGCGAAAAGGCGTCGGCGCGCTGCGATGCTGTCGGGGTGGCCGCCGCTGCCGATGAAGACGTCAGGGATGACGCCGGCCATACGGAGCTCGTGGGCGGCGCCGCGGCCGACGATGCCGAAAAGTTCATCCAGTGCGCCGACAGCTTCGTCCAGAGGAGCTCTTTGGGCGTGCCGTCGACAGCGCCCGTGCTCTTGCCCTCGTCGCTGCTCGGCCCGGCCAGGATGGCGAGGCCGGCCGTCAGGTGTGCATAGGTGCGGCCCAGCTCCGCGGCAAGGAACCGTGCCGTCTCGAGCGGCGATGATACTCTTTCGCTCCTGTTTTTGGGGTACGCCTGCGCCAGCGTCTCGTTGACGTGCGCGAGCGCCTCCTCCAGCAGTCTGGCCAGCTTCAGGAGCGCAACGATCAGGATGGGATGGCTGGAGTCGATGGTGAGCGTCGTCGCGGGAAGCGTGCGCATCTTGAGGTGGATGGTGCCCTTGATGAGACCGGCGCCTTTGCGAGTGATGTGTCCCTTGACAGCCTCGCTGCTTGGCGTGCTAATCACGAGCGTGTTGCTGGAGGGCTTGCTGTCGCCGCCGCTCGGCTCGAGCAGCTCGCGACAGTCCTTGAGACCGGCCGCGACCGTGCGCAGGTCGGCCTCGAGCTCGCTGATTTGCCATTTCACCTGGTTGTTCTTTTGGGACGCGCGTGCAATGGCAGGCAGAGTATCAGCATGGGCTTTCAGAGAAGAGGGAACAGAGGGAACAGAGAGAACAGACGGCCACGCCTCGCTCTCGCCGAGGCAAGCCAATCTCTCGCAGCTCTCGTACGGCGGCGGTGCACCTCTGGACGAGGTCGGCGCCGGCAGGGAGTAGACAAGCAGCCAGTTGGACATGTCGAGGCAGGGCAATGGGGAAAAACAAGACAGTGTGGCAGGGAAGTGATGATCTGGAGATGCCCACAAAGAGACAGAAACTCACCTGTGTCGTCTTCCGCGCGGTTATTAAGTCCGCCGGCGACAGATGTGGCCAGATTGCGACCGACATTGTTTTGCTGATGTGTTGTAAATATTCTGCCAAAGAGTTCTTTTTAATTGTGAATGCTGTTCAATGTGCCGTTGTTTTGGCAGGTGCCTGGAAGCACATAGAGATGCAGATGCAAATAGCTGTGCAATAAGCCGTCTGCCTGGTCGCCAGCTGTTCAGATCAGGGAAAAGCGTAGCGTAGCGGGACGGTGCGGGCGGCAGGCACCCATCATCAATGCCGACAACAAGGCGGCAGCAATGGGTTTTTAACAGGTGTTTCTGTCGATCCGCTGCCAAAGAATTGTCGATGCGTATCTGCCTGGGCGAAAGGAGAGAGGTTGTAGAATCTCCCTCTCGGCGATATGGGCGCAAGGCTTACAAGCAGCTAGCTCTCACAAAGCTGCCGCCCGCGACAGGCCCCGGCGCGTTTAATGTGGGGTATGCGTATATTGCTTAGTCATGATTTCCACATATCGTCAACAGAGCCTTTTCGACTTTCAAAAAATGTCGAGTCGGCAAAGACAAGGCGTGTTTCTAAACCGGCTACGCATCGACAATGGCCAAGGCGACAAAAGAAAAGGCAAAGGGTACGTTTTCAGGGCTCTCTATATAATGTCAACTGAATTGGAAGGTTGACGGACAAAAAACTAACACATCTCTTTTACAGGCCGCGTCATTACGCGGAAACGCGCCATTGTTGGCCGCGCGCAGCCGACGATGGGCGCGGCCGTCAAGCCCCTCGGTGTCATTTTTGTGTCGGCCAAGGCGCCGTTTATGTCGATTGTCAGCCGTGCCGTCAAGACACTCGACCGCGGGCCCGGAGGCGCGCGCTGGTCCTCGACCAAGGTCCAGCCCCTGGCCGAGCGCATCGCGAGCGCCACCGCGTCGTTGGAAGCAGCGCCGTCGTCGACGATGTCGTCTGCTCGATCGCGCGAGGTGCTACTGATCGGCAGCGGCCATGCCATTGGAAAGCTGGTGCAGATTGCGGCGTGGTTCCAGCGCCAGAACGAGCGGCCGGCGGACGCGTCGCAGGGCTACGTCGTGACGGTGCGGACGAGATGGTCGTCGACGGTGGACGATATTTTTACACTGGATGAAGCGGAGGGAGTCAGCCCCAACGGCAACGGCGACAATAACGACAATGCGCCAGACGCTACAGACGCCATGGACCTCGATGCGGCACCGACCACGACCCAACCACAGCGGACGACGCGGCTGCGCAATGTCAGCGTCATGGAAGTCGCCATCCGGCTAAAGTGAAGACGGCAGCGCCGACATGGAATCATACAATGACTGTCGACGACATTTTGCTTCTCTTCCGGAAAAACCCTCACGCAATGTCCGCCACCTCGATGGCTGCACGGATCGACCACCCTTTAAAGGCCCTGCGAGGCTGTCCAGAAACGTATGGCAGGATTTGGTCGTCTCTGTGGCTCACGGAAGATACTGCCTCGTGTCTTTTTTCAAGGCATTCAGTCTCTTGAATTGGCCTCCCGACATTTTCAATCTTGACGTGTTGCCGTCTGGGGCCGTCTCAGACCGTTTGGTTGTCCTCCATCGTTAGCAGCATCACGGGGACTACACCAAATTTATCCACCCTCAAAGCAGACAGGCCTCCGTCTGCAAGAGGAGACAGAGCACCTGCTAGCCGCCATTGGCCGTCGTGGCTGCTGTACCAAGTTACGGCAAAGACCGGTTCTGCAAAAGAAAGAGTGGTTGGGTGCGTCTCGTCTGATCTGGACCGTGTCTGTCGAGCGGGGGTGGACATTTCTGGATCCACCGTTTGCGTCGTGTTCGTGGTACGCCCAGTGTGGCTGTCACTTGTCGTGCAGCAAAGCTGGGGAAGTGGCCGGTCGTGGGCGGGGAAGCAGACACGTTTTTTATATATGCATAACTATGATACCCCAAGTTTCAAGACTGCATGCATGCAAACCACGTGGTAACACATGACGTGATTTTTCTACTGTGATCATCTGTCCGTCATAAGTGGTCTTTGCATAGCAAATCCAGCTGCTGTTATTATATGCCAGGACTAAGATTCTTCGACGTTGATGATACTTAGGCACGTCTCACAAAAACTAGGTGTGCTGGTGTAACATCTAGGAGTATTCTATGAATTTAATTTTAAAAAAAAATGAGAAAAAAATAATTAAACAACTAAAACAACCAGCTTAGGCATTACGGCACTTTGTGGATGATCTGATGAGCAAAAATTTAATTTTGAAGGTCCTACCCGGAATCGAACCGGGGCTCTTGGAAATGACTTTTGAAATCAGAATCCAATGTCCTAACCGCTAGACTATAGAACCTTTGCGGGTGTCTTGTGTGATTTCGGTGGCTTCCAGATCGGAATTTCTACACCATGACGGCGAGTGGCAAGTTGGGATGGTGCCCAAGGACAGGGTACTTTTACTGTAGGCTTACTCTGTCTGTTTCTTTTACATGTCAAGTGGCAAAGGTGGTCTCGTGTGATGGGACGGCAACAGCTGCTAACGAAGGGAATTGTAAGAGTCTGGAAGCCTCACACCGTTCTATGTTTCTTGGTTCTTTCGTCTTTTCACCTCCAGAAACCATTATTCATCCATGAGCAATCTACCTGTGAAGCAAAATACCTACGACCCATGGCTTGCACATGCTTGGATGAGAAAATGTTCACAAGATCCCGGACCTCTGTATAGATTGCCGCCAATACAACATAAAGATATTATGCATATTTCACCACAATTCTGGGGAAACAGGGCTTCCTCCTGTCCTCTCAGCTGCCGCGGCGTTCCAAATGACTGCTCCGTCTCGATGCTTCCGATTCGCAGTGCTATCGTGACGATGCCAGTGTAAGTCGGCGATGCCCCGCAGAAAAAGTTCCTATCTTATCGATAAGGCCCAGCAGGCCGCGGATAGCCGACATGCGCCAGTTCCTTTATGCTTTATGCAGTAAAAATTCCCCTTTGGGAAAGTACCGCTGTGCATGTATCGACGATATTGGTGGGTCATGGCGCGTTAAAACAGAAAAAAATTGATAGTATCAAACAACGTTCGGTATACCCTTGCTGCATCTCGCTTCTCGCATAGAATCGTACTTTACACATGATGCAAAAGGGCAATTTGGCCTCTTTCGATCTCGCACTTGTCGAATTCGCATATTTTATCATGCTGCCCCATGGGCAGATAGGCAAAACCTCCTTCTCCGCGTTTATTACCACGTAGAGGGGCAGATATTCACACCGCAAAAAATGGATGCGGTGCAAAAACAGGTGCAGATCCTTGCCCTGGCTTTTGCCGCTGCTCGTGTTGACTTTTTTTCTTTTTTTTTCCAGTCTGGCCTCCTTTTTTCATGCACAAAACGTACGACCCCATCAGCTAAAAAACCGGGGATCACAGTATACATAATACTTTGTAGATGTATCACGATGGCATTTCCATATGCGTTTCGTGCGTTTCGTGCTTTTCCGGATCACAAGACATCAAGTCACAAAAGTCACAGAGGTCACTCCGTACCGTGAAAAAGTCTTGTTCGCGCCTGCTGTTTATGGAATAATGGCGTCGCACCTTCCTGTGCGTGCTGGTTTCTATTGCTAACTCGTTGGTCACCATTTCGCCTCCCATTGGCCAATGTGGTACCTGTTTTTACCGTACTCCGTATTTTTGTACTCCGTATCCTTTTGCATACCGGCCTCGGCTCCTGCCTCGTCTTGGACGTGCAAGGCAGGAACGACCGTGCCAAGCGCGGTCCGCTCGTTTTCGCCCACATGCGCGCCGTTTGCAGGGCTCGATTCCTACTCTTCCCGCTCCACTACCCATCCGCCAGCCCGCAAGCGCGCCCAGGCCCAGCAGCCCCAGCCCAGCGGCCACAGCACGAGCCCGTGCTGCTGGGACAGGGCTAGAACACTTGGAGCACGCTATCCGTTGGACGAGATTGTCCACTTTTTTCTTGACTTATCTGATAGCTCCTTCCGTTTTTGGCCTCCATCTGCCGCGGGCGACCATGTATTTTTCTGTGCCGTTAGTACCAATAGTACCTACCTAGAGTAGGTATGGAGTATGCTTGGCCACTTCCTTCCTTTTTTTCCCTCGTGGCTCCTTCCATCATTGGCATTTTTTGTTGTGATCTCTTTCTTCTCACTTTTTTTCTGTGCATCGTCCCTGCCCCTCCAAAATCGAGTCTCGTCAGTGTCATTTTTGGCATTGACACATTCTCGTATCTCCCCCGCCCTCCCACCTTGATATATCTCTCCCACCTTTCTTGATTATATCTTTTCTTTTCTTTCTTTTTTTCTTGTTTTTTATTATCCCAGACACCAAAATGCTGAGCCGGGGGCTTGCCGCAGCGCGGCACATGCAACCCCGCGGTCTTCAGCGCGCAGCTTCCCGCCTGGCTGCTGCTCCCCGGGCTGTTTCTGCTGTTTCTGCCCCGTCGTCGTTTGTGGCCGCTCGCACATGCGCCCGCGGCGTGTCGACAGACGCAGCAGCCGTCTCCTGGGCCACCTCGAGCGCCTTTGCCAAGTCGTTCCCCGCCCTCGACTCTTTTGAGCGCCGCCACATTGGCCCCGATGACGCCGAGACCGAGGCCATGCTCAAGGCGCTCTCGCCGCCGGCCAGAGACCTCGACGACTTTGTGGCGCAGGTGCTGCCGCCCGACATCCTCAAGCAGAAGCCGCTGTTCCCGCAGTCGCAGTCCAAGGCCGACGATGCTGTGACCACGGCCATCAAGGAGCCCCTGCCGGAGCACGCCGTCAAGAAGCACGCCGAGGCGGTCTCGGGCGAGAACAACACGGCCGTCAAGAGCTTCATCGGCGCCGGCTACTACGACACGCTCGTGCCCGAGGTCATCAAGGTCAACGTGCTCGAGAACCCCGCCTGGTACACCAGCTACACGCCCTACCAGCCCGAGATCAGCCAGGGCCGTCTCGAGTCGCTGCTCAACTTCCAGACGCTCGTCACCGACCTGACCGCCCTGCCCATTGCCAACGCCAGTCTGCTCGACGAGGGCACCGCTGCCGCCGAGGCCATGACGCTCTCCATGAACATGCTCTCGACGGCCCGCGCCCGCCGTCCCGGCAAGACCTTTGTCGTGTCGCACCTCGTCCACCCGCAGACGCTGGCCGTCCTCCGCGGCCGCGCCCACGGCTTCGGCATCAACGTCGTCTCGCGCGACGTCACGGCGGCTGATTTCGGCGAGACGCTCGACACGCTTGGCGACGACCTCGTTGGCGTGCTCGTGCAGTACCCCAACACCGAGGGCGGCGTCGAGGACTTCCGCGGCCTGGCCGACCGCGTCCACAAGAACGGCGGCCTGCTGAGCTGCGCCACGGACCTGCTGGCGCTGACCGTGCTCACGCCGCCCGGCGAGTTTGGCGCCGACATTGCCTTTGGCAGCGCCCAGCGCCTCGGCGTGCCCATGGGCTTTGGCGGCCCGCACGCGGCCTTCTTTGCCGTCGCCGACAAGTACAAGCGCAAGATGCCCGGCCGTCTGATCGGCGTCTCCAAGGACCGTCTGGGCAACCGCGCCCTGCGTCTGGCGCTGCAGACCCGCGAGCAGCACATCCGTCGCGAAAAGGCCACCAGCAACGTCTGCACCGCCCAGGCCCTGCTGGCCAACATGTCCGCCCTGTACGCCATCTACCACGGCCCCGAGGGCCTGCGCGCCATTGCCGAGCGCGTCATGCGCGGCACGCGCATCCTCGAGGGCGCCGCCGCCAAGCTCGGCTTCCAGGTCAAGAACTCCAACAACGCCATCTTTGACACCTTTGTCATCACCACCGCCGGCCAGTCCGACGTCCTGATGAGCGCCGCCCTGGCCCGCGGCTGCAACCTGCGCAAGATCAGCGACAACGAGGTCGGCGTGAGCATGGACGAGGCCAAGTCGCACGACGACATGCTCGCGCTCATTGGTGCCTTTTACGACGCCGCGGCCACCATCAACAGTGGCTCCGACGCGACGAGCGGCACATTCGAGTCTTTCGCCCAGGCCCTGCTCAAGGACGTCGAGTCCGGCGCCATCACCGAGACGGCCATCCCCGACGCCTTCCGCCGCACCAGCGCCTACCTCACCCACCCCGTCTTCAACACCCACCACTCCGAGACGGAGATGCTGCGTTACATCCACCACCTGCAGTCCAAGGATCTGTCGCTCGTCCACTCCATGATCCCCCTGGGCTCGTGCACCATGAAGCTCAACGGCTCCGTCGAGATGGCCACCCTGCGCATGCCCGGCTTCACCCAGCTGCATCCCTACGTGCCCCGCGACCAGGCCCCCGGCTACACGCGCATCCTGGCCAGCCTGCGCGAGCAGCTGCGCGACATCACCGGCATGGACGCCGTCTCGCTGCAGCCCAACTCGGGCGCCCAGGGCGAGTTTGCCGGTCTGCGCGCCATCCGCCAGTACCACGAGCAGCGCGGCGACACCAAGCGCGATGTCTGCCTGATCCCCGTCTCCGCCCACGGCACCAACCCGGCCTCGGCCGCCATGGCCGGCATGTCCGTCGTGCCCATCCGCTGCGACGCCAAGACGGGCAACCTCGACCTGGCCGACCTCGAGGCCAAGTGCGCCAAATACGCCGACCGGCTGGCTGCCTTCATGGTCACCTACCCCAGCACGTACGGTGTGTTTGAGACGGGCGTGCGCCGCGCCTGCGAGCTGGTCCACCAGCACGGCGGCCAGGTCTACATGGACGGCGCCAACATGAACGCCCAGATCGGTCTGTGCTCGCCCGGCGAGATTGGTGCCGATGTGTGCCACCTGAACCTGCACAAGACCTTTTGCATCCCGCACGGCGGTGGCGGTCCCGGCATGGGCCCCATCTGCGTCAAGAGCCACCTGGAGCCGACGCTGCCTCCCGAGAATGAGTTTTACGCTGTCGACGTGGCTGGTTCTGATGGCACCAAGTCGCTGCCGCCCGTCAGCAGCGCACCCTTTGGCAGCGCGAGCATCCTGCCCATCAGCTGGGCCTACAACCTGCTGATGGGCGCCGAGGGGCTCAAGAAGGCGACCAAGATGACGCTGCTCAATGCCAACTACCTGCTGAGCCGTCTGCGCCCGCACTATGAGATTCTGTACACCAACGAGCACGGCCGCTGTGCGCACGAGTTCATCCTCGATGCGCGCCCCTTCCGCGAGACGGCCGGCGTCGAGGCCATTGACATTGCCAAGCGTCTGCAGGACTACGGCTTCCACGCGCCCACCATGAGCTGGCCCGTCGCCAACACGCTCATGATCGAGCCCACCGAGAGCGAGAGCCGTGCCGAGCTCGACCGCTTTGTCGATGCCCTCATCAGCATCCGCGGCGAGATCCGCGATATCGAGGAGGGCCGCGTGCCCCGCGAGGGCAACGTGCTCAAGATGGCCCCGCACCCGGCCCACGACATTGTCGGCGAGGGCTCGGCCGATGCCTGGAACCGCCCCTACAGCCGCGAGCAGGCCGCCTACCCGCTGCCCTGGCTCCGCGAGAAGAAGTTCTGGCCCAGCGTCTCCCGTGTCGACGACAGTAAGTTTGGCCCTGCCCCAACGAACATCTTTTTTATTGAACATTATCTAACACCTCCCAGCCTATGGTGACCTGAACCTGTTCTGCACATGCCCGCCGGTGGTGGATACCACTGGTGACGAGTAGAACATTCGTCTTGCCCCCTTTTTCTCCTTTCCTCCCTTTTGTCATTTTCTTGAAAAACATTTTGGCGTTTTGCGGCTCAACCATTTTACTCATGTTCATTACCAGCGATGGGGTTTCAACAACATGACACGTTTTAGACTTTTTGCTTTTTTCTGATTTATTTTGATTCTTTTTGCTTGTTGTTTGGTTCCATTTTCTCTTTGGTCTTTTGCTTTTCTTTCAACAAATACCTCTTGTATTGTCCTCGCTTTAAAACAGATAGACATACACCATGATAAAATTTCAACATTAATGAATATTCAAAATACTGCCAAAGATGACCTGGAAGTCCTGTATGTCCGTGATGATATAGTTCTTTGTGCTTTTTTTATTTTCTGAGATGGTCAATTTTTTTCCAGCAAAGAAGAGCATGGTCATATATATGTACAGGTTTTTGTTGCCCTCCCCAAAAAGGCTCGTCGCTTCCAATCATCCGCCATCTCCATCTCGTCGACAAGGAATCATGGCTTTCCCAAGGCAACAAGAAAAAAAATTCGTTCATCCGCTGCTAGACTCTATATTCCCCTCCATCTTTCCTCTCCGAAGCCTTTTGTCTCCTGTCTCATGATTGCGCGTTGCTCTTTTGTCCGGGCCTCCGTTTTGGCTCAAGAATGCCGGCCTAGTTTGTTAGGATGGTCACAAAGAATATTTTTTGTTCTTTTTTCTCGAGAAACTCACCATCGACAGCAACCGCCACACCGTGTCCGAGGGCTGGGCGCCCACACCGATCCAGTACTTGGCCCGCGTCACGTCCAGCTGGATATCCTTGTGCGCTTTGGGGCCGGAGTGATAGGTGTTGGCTCCGTTTGCCTTGCTCATCAGAGCATCGTAGGGATCGTGCCGCGGCGTCGAGTCGTACGTGCCAATCACCTCCATCGGCCGGCTCTGGCCCGCCGTCCGCGCCTGCGCAACGACAATGTTGTAAAAGGGCGAGTTTTTGCGGCCAAACCGCGCCAGCCGGATCTTGACGACCATTGTGAGGGGGGGAGGGGGGTGTTGGGGAGAGAGAGAGTTTAGTCGAAAAGAGAGAGAGAGACGAGACAATCGACTGGCTCACAGCCGTTCGTGCGTCGTCACAGTTGGGTGATGGCTCGTGTGCGCCCGTCGTCTGAACAAATTGATCAATGCTGCCAAATAGACCAAAGTTTTTGCAAGGATCTGTCGCCTCGTCGCCGTCGAATGCCGCGTTCTCGGTCGTCTCGTCGTATCGCGGTCTCGTGTTCCGTTTTTCTCGGATGTTGGCGATAGTAGCCTCTAAAATTTTGGGCCAGCCGTTTTTGGATATTAGTCATTTGCTTAGTCATCATTTGCGATTGCCCGCATCGCGCACCCAAACAACGTCATATGTTTTCTCGAGCATCATCCGGTTTGGCGAACAGGCATTTTATTGTCGTAATTGTCGGAATTCTGTATTACGTGCATACGCTTTCGATCAGTCCAAATGGCACTCAAGGTATGATATGGCCAATGTGCAATCACATTCGCGCGAGCACACTTCTTCCAAATCCCCGCTCTCGTCATCACGCTTTGATCAGCGTCTCTATTCCGCGAAAATGTTTCAATGTTTTGAAAAAAGATTCTGTGGCTTTCATTTCTTTATCCTTTTCACTGTTATTTTAATTTCCATTGAATATTCTTTCTGACATATATAGACCATCTCGGCCAAGGCGGCGGCAGCTCTAGATGCCGAGCTGATGAGCACGGGCGCCTTTTCTCTGGATCAGCTCATGGAGCTCGCCGGTCTCTCGGTGTCCCAGGCGGGTATGTTTGCGAGGAAGAATGCTTTTTACAGATCGTCTTGCCGAGACTCTATGCTCATCTTTCGCCAACCCAACAGTCTACCGCGTCCATCCGCCGAGCAAGGGCCGCCGCGTGCTCATCGCCTGCGGTCCAGGAAACAATGGTAATGCCCAAGTCAATACTTTGACAACAGAGACACCTTTTTAACTTTCAACACAGGAGGTGACGGTCTAGTTGCGGCTCGTCATCTGTGCCACTACGGGTACCAGCCAACCGTGTATTATCCCAAGCGCGGCAAGAATGAGCTGTACGAGGTATGGCCGCGATGAGACGAAAATAAAAAGGAAAAGGAAAAGGGGGGAAAATATTGACCCTTCTCCAGCGTTTATGCAAGCAGCTCAAGGACCTTGATGTTCCGTTTACCGACAACTTTGCTTCTGCCATGGCTGCCACAGACCACATTGTCGATGCTGTCTTTGGTGTGTATAGTGACGAGGACTGTTTTCTTTTTCTTTTTTTTTTTGGCGTACTTGTACTCACCCCCCAGGCTTCAGTTTTTCTGGAGAGGTCCGCGAGCCTTTCCCAGCCGTGATCCGCGCGCTGGAAGAAACACAGCTGCCCGTGACGTCGGTCGATGCCCCGTCGTCGTGGGGCATTGAGGACGGACCACCGGCATCGGGCGTGGGCAGTCAGTTTCACCCCGACGTGCTTGTCAGTCTGACGGCACCCAAGCCTCTGGTGAAGCAATTTACCGGACGGCACTTTATCGGAGGGCGGTGAGTACCTACCTATGGATTGCAGGGCATTTGTGGCGTGCTCAAACATACTGACTGTCAGATTTGTTCCTCCTGGCATTGCGGTCAAGTACGATTTCGATGTGCCTGCTTATGAAGGACTGGATCAGGTTGTCGAAGTGGGATCGACTGGAGAGAAGCTGTAAGATGTGTATGAATTATTGTGACATTTAATTTTTTAAAAAAAGAAAATTAAAAAAAATTAAAAAAAAATTAAAAAAAAATAAAAAAAAAATTAAAAAAAAATTAAAAAAAAATTAAAAAAAAATAAAAAAAAAAAAAAAAAAAAAAAAAAAAAAAATAAAAAAAAAAAAAAAAAAAAAAAAAAAAAAAAAAAAAAAAAAAAAAAAAAAAAATAAAAAAAAATTAAAAAAAAATTAAAAAAAAATTAAAAAAAAATTAAAAAAAATTAAAAAAAATTAAAAAAAATTAAAAAAATAAAAGAAAATTAAAATTAATTTATTATTGAAGTTTTGATGAGTTTATGTATGCAAATATACATTGAAATTCCATGTCAAACCGAGGAGGTTTTTCATTCCGTATTTTTTTTTAAAAAGTTCATTTTATAGTAATGTACTTGTAGAATAAGCTCCTCAATATGTAAATACAACATTTATAACAGACACTTCCATTCATGATCCATAGTGCAACATCTCTGCCTGAATGACCTCACTCGCTCCTTCCTTCACAAACAAAGTTTAGCGCAAAACGCCCTGAAATCCGGTTGCGCCAACCATCCTCCCCGCCCGCCGCCCGCCAGCACGACAGCGGAGCTAGGTACTTCATACAGCGGGCCACTATCTTATCAAGGCGTGCCCCGCGGTAAAAAAAAAGCCAAAATCATAGGGAAACGTCTACAAAAAAAAGTTCTTTCTGCTTAGAAAGCACGTCTTCTTTCTCTCTTGAGGCGACATCATTGTGCTCTCTTTTTTGCCCACGCAATCTTTGGGCCACAGAGTCAGATCGAATCCCGGCGAAATACGAACAGGTGATTCGGCTTGCTGGTTACAAGTCCTCAAGTGTAAGCGATCCTCTATTTTTATTTCTTTTTTCTGTCTCGTTTTCTGTTTCTTCTTCTTGTCTCGTTCCTTTCATCATTATTGGCAGCATATAAAAGGCGACTACCCTCTTTTTGCTACTCTGCCCCGTTCGCGCCTGCCGTTTCTGCTTTGACAAAAACAGTCCGCTGACTTCACATAGCTGTGGCAGGCACTTGCCTTTTTTAACAAATCGATTGTTTTTCTCCTTGCCGATTTATTTACTTTACCACCTCATAAACACCTACATATATACACCCTCACTACCACCACCTTACACAATGTCGCACAACCCGAACCGCGGCCGGGCCGACGACGCCGACGACTCGGAGCCCGAGATGCTGGCGGTCGACGATGCGCTCGAGGAGATTGACACGATGGGCGGCGACGGTGAGGACGTGGCGATGGACAGCGGCGACGAGGATGATGCGGAGGAGCTGGTGCTGGTCAACGACTCGGTGGCCTACTTTGACGAGCACAAGGACTCGGTGTTTGCCATTGCGCAGCACCCCAAGTTCCCGACGCTGGTGGCGACGGGCGGCAGCGAGGGCGACGCGGACGACGCGCCGGGCAAGGGCTACGTCGTCGACACGTCGGCCGTTCCATCGCGGCCGCTGCTGCCGGCGAGCTACAGCAGCGACCCCTCGGCTGCTGCCAACCAACAGACGACGGCGCTGCAGCCGCTCTTCACCATTGACGGCCACACCGACTCGATCAACGCGCTCGCCTTCACGCAGCCCAACGGCGACTTTCTCGTGTCGGGCGGCCTCGACGGCCGCATGCGCGTCTACGCCACCCGCGTGACCAACAACAACCGCGACGGTAGCAGCGTCTCGGTCAGCTTTGCTTTCGTCGGCGAGTCGCAGGAGGTGCCCGAGATCAACTGGCTCGCTCCCGCCCCCGCCGCCGCCACCACCCGCAGCGGCCACCCGGCCAACACCATCGCCCTCGGCGCCTCCGACGGCTCCGTCTGGGTCTTTACCATCGACCCGGCCGCCGACCCGGCCAACCCCATCCAGATCGTCCAGTCGTACTTTTTGCACACCGCCCCCTGCACCGCCGGCACCTGGACCCCCGACGGCCAGCTGCTCTGCACCGTCTCCGAGGACGGCAGCCTCAACGTCTGGGACGTCTGGGGCGTCGCCGCCGGCAAGGGCCTCCTGCCCAGCGGCCAGACCCAGGCCGTCGTCTCCCTGACCGCCGAGGACCAGCGCTTCGAGGTCGAGGGCGGTCTGTACTCGGTCGCCGTCTCGCCCGGCGGTGGTGTCGTGGCCGTTGGCGGTGCTGGCGGCGTGATCAAGATTGTCGGTCTGCCGCGCCTGGTCGATGCGCCTGCGGCTGCGGCGGCCAAGGGCGGTCGTCGTACCGGCGGCGGCGGCGGTGGTGGTGCCACGGGCGGCGAGCAGTCGGGCGTCATTCTGGCGTCGCTGCAGGTGCAGTCGGACGGTGTCGAGACGCTGTCGTTTGCCCCCGCGCCGCTGACCCTGCTGGCCGCCGGCTCCGTCGACGGCAGCGTGGCCATCTACGACGCCAGCCGCTCGTTTGCTGTGCGCCGCCACATCCAGGGCGCCCACGACGAGTTCTCCGTCGTCAAGGTCGAGTGGGTGCGCTCGCCGCCCGTGACGTCCGTTGGCGGCAGCGCGGCTGCTGCTTCGGCTGCTTCGGCGGCCGCAGCGGGCGGCCCGGCGCAGTGGCTGCTGACGAGCTGCGGCATGGACGGCGTCGTGCGTCGCTGGGATGTGCGGAGCAATATCCCGGCCGGCGGCAATGCGGCCCCCGTCCAAGCAAGAGTGGGTGCGTCTGCTGGTGGCGCCTCGTCTTCAGCGCAAGCCGGTGAGAGCAACAGTCTCCTTGGTCTCGTCAAGGAGTGGCGCGGCCACCGCGGCGACGGTGAGGGTGGTGGTGTTCTTGGTTTCGTGCAGGGCGAGACCGGCGAGCAGGTTGTGACGGCCGGTGATGACGGTGTTGTTCTCGTTTTTGAGGCATAAAAAAGGAGACGGCATGTATATTTAAAAAATGCCAGGTCATGTGCATATGTGTTTTTTTGATCGTTTTTAACAAGTTATGAATTCAAAGATGAATGAGCCAATTCGTCAAAAAGCCATCTGGTGCCATTTTGAGTGATGTAATGTGAATGTACCCTTGCATACAATCTACGGTGAGCGCTACCTAGCTCAGATTCTGTGGACCCTTTTTTGTTTACTTGCAACGGCGCGGGGTTTCGCGTGGCGCGCCCATGTCTTTTACCAATTTATCTTGTCGGTCTTGTCTTGCTTTTGACGACACACCCACACTCGACACGCCATCCGACACCGTATCGCACACACCCATCCACCTCCCTTTAAGATGTCTGCCCAATCATCACAGACACTCGCCCTCTACGGCGACTGCGTCGCGTCGCTGCGCACATCCCTCGCCTACCTCGAATCGGCCGTCTCGACCCTCGGCGGCGGCGGCGACGGCATTCGGGGAGATGCTTCGGGGGACAGTCCTGAGGGCAGTCCTGACGCCGACATCAATGTCGTCAGCGATATGCCCCGTCTCGGCACCGTGCTCTCGTCCGTTCGACACTATGAGCTCCTCCCCCAGCCCACCCTGGCCGCCGCCGAGGCCTCGCTGCAAAACGATATCGGCCCGGCCGTCGCCAGCCTGCTCGACCGCGCCGCCCACCAGCTCGCCCGCCAGGCGCGCCGGATCGATACGCTGCAGGCCAAAGCGGCGCTGCAGGCGGGGCGTCTCGACGGGGAGGAGGGGCCGGCTGCGAGGACAAAACCGACGTCTCGGACAACGTCTCGGACAACGTCTCGTACGACCCCTCGACCCCCCGCCGACCCTCTCCGTGCTCGCATGGTCCGGCAGCGACGGGAGCAGCTCAAGTACAGCGTCGCCCGTCTGGAGCGCGAGGTGGCGCAAAAGGAGCAGGAGCTGAGGAAGCGTCTTCGGCAGTCGACAGCGGGGATGTGATGGGAAGGGGGGGAAGAGAGAGAGAGAGAGAGAGAGAGACAGAAAACTTTTCGAGCGCCCAGAGAAAGGCCTGCCGCGTCACATCTCACAGCGCGCCGGACGACAGTTTGTGACAGTTGTCCTCCGCCGTCCAATGCGCTCGATGCGCGGAGCAAAGACATGGATGATGCCACTTCCATGTTTCTTTAAAAAAAATCTCCGCGCTGCTGCGAACACTCCCATCGCCTCCCTGAGAATGGCCAAAGGTCAAGAGGATGGGCGCAGAGCTGCTCACCTCCACCGCCTGTTGCCTACGGAAATGGCGGCGCCGGAGACGGGAGACGGGACACGGGGCACGGCGCACTCATTTTGACTACGATATATATACCCAGGAGCGTTCTGTTAATGAAGCACTTGCAGGAGGCGTTGCTCTTTTGTCTTTTACTCATCGCAAAACATACAACTCATCGACACAGATCCATTTTGGCTGGCTACATTGCAAGCGGAAGCATTCAGAGTGGTCATTGTTTAAAAAAAAAGTAGACGAGAAACATACGGGGAACAAAGCTCAAGGACCAAAAATAAAAAAACCATTCGAAATAAAGATGTCCATCCTCACCCTCCCCCAAAAAGCTAACGTGGAAAACATATGAGAAAAAAAACGGCATAGACAAAAAGCATCGAGGCTGATGAGCAAGCAACAGAAAAAAAACGAGCAAAAAGGAGAGACGAGAGACAAAAAATGGAAATACCGTGCGTATACCTGTCAATCAACAAATCCATTGGCTTTTTTTTTCTTTCATTCTTTCCCGGCCTCTTCTGCTCATTTTCCACAATGTGCTTTCCTGTCCCGTGAACAGAAGAATATGGAATGAAAAACAAGACGTTGTAGAACCCGTGTTTGCCTGTAGATGATGAGGGTATATGTAATAAGAGAACAAAAAAAAAAAACACAAAAACACAAAAAAAAAACCCCGAAGCAAAAAAGAAAAGTAATGAAAAAGGAATCAAGATAAAAAAAGGACACAGAAAAAAAAAGAGTCAATTGTAGAACGCGCCAACATGCGCGTCTCCAGCCGGTAGCAGGTTGTTGCGCAACAAAGAAGCGAATATCGCAAAACATTTTTTCCCTCGTCGCCTCATTGGAGAATGGAAGCAGACACAGACTGCACGACGAGCAAGAGAAGAAGAAAAGAAAAGAAAGGAAAAAAAAGAAATAGACAAACACGGCATAAAAACGGCGAGTTTATAACAGGACAAGGTAGTTGCTAGGCGCAATACCCGTCTCGCCATTCTCTTTCCTCGCCTGCCACCAGCGGCCACTGACATCCGACACCTCGAGGATCTCGTGCTTGGTAAAGCTGATCTCGTTGGCATCGTCGGGGTTCGCCTCGTAGCTGTAGATCGCCTTGGCCCGGTACGGGTACTCGGTCGGGGGTACTATCTCCGTGTCCGAAGGACCAGCCGTCGTCGAGGGCATGGCGTTGCTCTGCGAGCCGAAGCCGCTGTTGATCGCCGAGCTGCGGTTGGCCGCAGGCATGCCCGTCACCGGCGACGAGTTCTCAAAGCCGTTGAGCTGCGCAGACGTGTACATCGTCGGAGGCTGCACGGCAGACGTCGACGTCGGAGGACGGCCCGAGGTGTAGCCGCCGCCCATGCCCATCTGGGGCCGGCTGGTCGATTCCTTGGCGAGAGCAAACGAGTCGAGGTAGGCGCGGGGAACAGCCGACGGCGCAGAGCCAAAGTAGAAGATCCAGACAATCTGTCATGTTAGTGACCATTCGTGTGCATCTCTAAAGTTGGGGAACGCACCTCCACCATGGACAGCAGAATAAAACCGGCGGCCGTCGCCTCCATGGCACCGTTGCTAGAGTACACCAGGCTGTTGACCGTAATGGTGGTCAGAACAAGGCCGCAGCCAAGGTAGCCGACAATGGCGACATGGTAGGTCTGCGCCGTGTCCGAAGCAACAACGACAAAAATGCCGGCGATCAGGAAGAACGTGTAGACATTGGCCCACCACGTGTAGGTAGGCAGGCCGCTTCCTGCTTGGATCTGTGCCACGATCGACGAAATAAATGCGATAATCCAGGCAAGCTGTTGACGGACAGTCATGGTTAGCCGAATGGTCAAAAACGAAGCAACCGAGTACGAAGAAAGATCAAGGGCAAACGGTCACACGGCCATTTCCCCAGTGCGTTGTCATCCGTGTCCGATTCCCATATTCCCCCCTGTGCCATGTGGACTGTGAACTCGAGGCGCACAAACGCAGATCGTAAAAAGACGAAAAAAAAAGTTCGTAAAAATCGCACGAAATCAATGTAAAAAACGTACCGCCGAGATGGAGATTGTCGCGAGAGCAAAAGGGTCGCCGATAATGTTGCTCAGGCTGATCGCTTTCCGGCGCCCGTACTGACCACGAGACTGTTCCATTTTGCGGAGAGACGGAGAGTGAAGAGAACCGTAAGATTGCATACGGACGGCGAGGCGAAGAGAATGAGAGGGAAAAGAAAAAAGACGTGTGTGCGTGGGTTAAAAGAAAGAAGAAAAAAAAAAGGAGCGAATAAAGAAGACGTCGAAACACAAAAAAGAGTGGAAAAGAAACAAAATGCAAAAGGAGGGACAAGGAGGGAGGCTTGGACGCGAGAGGAACAAGAGAAGAAGTGCGACGGGATAGACGGGATAGGGGACAGTTGGGAAAACAGCTGGAACACGAGGCCCAGAAAGGGGTTAGAAGCGCCAGGCAAGAGAAATGCGGCAGGAAAAGGGAATGGGCAAGACTAGACCAGAGTGGACAGTGCACTGTTTTTTCCAGTGGAGAAGAACGCCTCAGAAAAAGATTTTTAGGCGTGTTCTGGAAAGTACAGAGTACCTTCAGCGACAGTTGGGCGGCGCGACAGGTGGCAAAATCGACAATGCTCAAAATGCTCAGAATGCACAGTGGGTGGACAGGGGGTGGTCCGTCAAGGGCGTGGCAGTGTCAGGAAGGGGACAAGGGACGCCAAGCAAGTGAGAAAAAGGTCAGATGGCCGGCAGCGAGTGACGACGCAAAGAAGGTTTTGGGAGGGTTCCCTTTGGAGAGAGGAGCAGCAGACCAATCCGGAAAGGGACGACAGGACGGCAAAAAGCGGGACGCCTGCAGGGCTAGGCTGCAAAGGTGGAATGCTGGTACTTTAAAACGCGTCGTAACGGGAAGCAAAGCGTAACGAGGCGGCAGAGGCCACAATAATTGTATCTTGCTGTCGCGGAATGGGTGGAATGGAGGAGCTGGCTGGAGGCTCTTTAGCTGAAGCTGGACTGTGGAATGGCGGACGCGGGGGTTGGAGAATGAGACGCGGGACAGCTGCGACGCGTGAAGCGTTGGCTGGATTTGCAATATTGACCACTGGGGGCAAAAAAGGGCGACGAGACGAAGGCCAAGGTTGACACCGATCGTGGAACGGAGTGCACCAGACGAACGGATTGGGTAAAGAGCGATCGACGCTGAAGAAGAACGACGGCGCGCGTGCGGTGTCGGTGAAAGGTAAAAGAAGCTGTACGGAGTATAGCGAGCAGCCTGAAAGAGATGGCTTTGCGAATAGAAAAGAAGGAGGAGAAATTCTGATCAGAAAAGAGACGACGGCAAAAAGTCTTTTTCAATAAGCTTTGTCTTGTCACGTCGTTTGTCGGTTCTTTGTAGGGCCGGCCTTTGAGATGGTGGGAACAGATGTCTTGCAGACGAGCGACAAAGAGATGTCGTAATGAAAGGAAAAAGGTGAATGGAAAAGTGATGCGTAGCAAAAAGTTGGTAGAGACAAAGTGTCAAAAAGAAGACAAAAGTTTGGGGGACGCAAAAGATGGCAAAACAAGACAAACACACGAAAACGCACGGGGTGAAAAAGGGCAATCAGAGGAAGGAACGCTTTTGGCAATACCAGCAAGGGAAGGCACGATCGGGATGTTGGCGTCAAAAGGGATCCAACTGGCGACGAGACCGGGGCAGGGGTGCGCAAAGGGGAATGCGGGAAGGAGCCAGGCCCAAAGGGCATCCAATGATGGGGCGCCGTTGGTCAAAAACAGGAGCAGTTTCAGAAGAAGAGAGCTTTTAGGGAAGGTACGCGTGTCAGTGGAGGGCAGGAACTACATGTCCTCGTACATGTACTCCGTATCTGGATTGCTGGCGTAGTTGCAGCAAGGGAGGAAGGAGCAAAGGACAACCACACGTTCTGTGACGCCGAGGCAAAAAAAAGACACATGAAAAAACAGTACAGCAGACGTGCAGAAAACGCGAGACTTCTCATGCGCGTCTTTCAAACCAACACGAACATGCAAACTCCTTTTTTTTGCTTCAAAAAGTGCTTCAAGCGAAAAAGATAGGCCATACAGTATCGAAAAAGAGTAAACTCGGCAGCACGGTCCTTGAATTTACCGTGTGCGCTAGCGCTCCTCACCTTTTCTTGCGTGGGTCGCGTTTTCCATCTTTGCCTCCCAGTGCCTGGCCCTAGACCTCAAGTCAGGGGTAAGTGCGAGCCTAGCGAGTACCGGTACATTTTGACAGGTGCGACTTCGGACGGTCCTTTGCGTACACGGTACAGCAGGAGCACAGCCGACATGTCTGCACGTGCCAGAACGGGGCGGCATCCTGGAAACTATCTGGAGCTTTGATGTATTTTACTTGGACATCAAAACCATTCGCTAGCATCTTGATAAGCTGCATTGGCTGTCGGTGCATGAACGATGATCGAGGCCGGGATATAAAAAGATGGTCGAATGACAGCGGCGAACGTCATCAGCCAAACGATTCTCACAGACTATGATGTCAAATATTGTACATGTATCCTAGGGGTTCCACGTCGTACTCTTCTAGAGCGAATGGAACAGTGGTCGGCGGGGATCATACTCCGTAGACGATCGTTCCACAGCGCGGCTATCAAGCGCAGCGAGAAAAGCAAGAGGAGGAGTGTTGGTGAGAGATCTGAGACATGGCCCCTTGGCCGATGACCAGTACCAGCTCGGGGATTACCTATGGAAAGAAGAGCAAGAGAAAGAGAGAGCAAAAAAGGGTATCATTTTGTATTATAAAAACGAAAAGAAAAAGGCTGGTCGCTAGCATGAAAAAGATGACACAGACGTCTAAAACACGGCCAACATGCTATATGCAATATATGACACAAAAGAAGGGGCGGAGGGAGGGAGACCTTGACTCAAGTTCCGTGCGTGCTGTACTTGGCAGGGCAGCCAAACAGCCATGATGCTCCGAGTGTGAGAACCAAGACGGTGGACCAGCAGAAAAATGACAGGAGCCCAGACAGCACGCGGCGAGACAGCAGAGACAGCAGAGACAGCAGAGACAGCAGAGACAGCAGAGACAGCAGAGACAGCAGAGACAGCAGAGACAGCAGAGACAGCAGAGACAGCAGAGACAGCAGAGACAGCAGAGACAGCAGAGACAGCAGAGACAGCAGAGACAGCAGAGACAGCAGAAACAGCAGATGACAAGAGACAGCCGGTCAAACGGTTTCGCCTCCTCCCAGCCCATCAAGCTTGAGTTGGGTAGGTGGGTTGGCATAAGGAGCCTGGAGCGCCACGTAGGAAGAGACAACAACGGACTCTTACATGTTCCTGTCGCATTTTCGTTGAACCACTTCAAGCATTGCCAATCACAGAGGCAGCCTCCTTGGCCGCCTCCTTTTCGAGCCGCCGAATGCGGCCTTCGGCGCGTTCCACACGCGTCTCGACTCGCGCCACCAGCTTGGCCGGGTCGAGGGCTCGACGCTCGTAGTAGGTGCGCACGAGCTGTTCGCTGCGGCGCCGGAGCTGGGCGACCTCGCCGTCGAGCTGCTCCTGTGTAGCGGCCAGCGCCTGCATGCGCGGCACGAGACCGACGAGCTGCACGCTCAGCGTCGCGTCGGGCAGGGACATGTCGACGAGAGCGGCATTGAGGCTCGAGGCAACGGCGGGAAAGGCGCTGGCATAGCTCAGCACGGTGGACCGGAGGGCATCGGTGTCGAGCTGTGTCGGCGGCAGGTCGGCGGGCGGCGATTGAAAGAGGGACGGGTTGGCATTGACTGGGGGAGTTAGTGAGAACAAGGAAAGAAGGAGACTGTCGGCCACTGGCACATACAAATCTTCAAGAGGTCGGCGTAGACGCGCACGTTGCCAATGAGCGCAGCAAAGCGGTGCTCGAGATCGGCCAGCGAATCAACGGTGGGCGGCGAGACGGCGGGACCATTGGGATCGGGCGCGCCGTAGAGGAGGTTCTCGATGCGAAGGAGACGCGCCTCGAGGAGACCGAGTGTCGTTTGCGCAGTATCGTCCGCGGCTGCGGCATCCATGGCTGTCCTGTTGTGTGCCTCGTTGCCTTTTTTGCTGGGTAGTAGCGATCCCGATGTTCTTTGTGGAGGATGGACTGTGTTGTCCGCCGTTCATTGGCAGGAGATTACGGATAATCGGTCAAGGGCTGCAAAGCACGGCGTTCATGTGCGACGATGGAGTCTGAATGGAGTAGAACGCCGTACCGAATTGAATGACCCCGTAGTATTGGAGCATAAGATGCGAGTTTCTCACTGGCTGGCAGCTGCCAGCTCGCATCTGGCAGCTGGCACAGCGGCCAAACGGCGCTAGCTTGGCGACTTGGTGGGTGCTTCAGTGGTCTGTTCTGCTCTGTTCAGCATCAAATGCCACGGAGTACATGCCCCTGTAACTTCTTATCATGCAGCAGCCGTTGGCCACAAATGGTCCACTACAGGCCACTGCCAGCCACCGCTATCCCTAGCGCATGACTCCCCGTACTCCGTACTCGTACAGGCCTTATCCCCCCCTCACAAGATTTGCAGGCTTGGCGTCGGGACGCTGGGGCTTCCCCAAGCCGCAGTAGTGCGTTATCGGGGGGCCTGGGCCAATAGGAGTGCCGTTCAAGGGACCTTACCCGTTTGTGGCCGGCCACACTTGCCCCGATATGGCGAGGCGTCGGGGAAAGGCGAAAAGGCCCAGAAGCGGCTCAGAAAAATGCGAGACATGGGAAGGAGCGAGCTTCCATGAAAGAACGATTGAAGAATAAAAGGACCAAAAGAGAAAGATTCGAAAAAACGTCATATTCCCTGATTCCCCTCCCCTTTCGTACTCTGTATGCCACTACAGTCAGCCCGTTTTGCAAAAACAAATCATATTGTTCAACAAAAAAAAGGTCTGCACCGATATTCTCAGCGTCAGCATTCGTCACTCTCGTTTCCGTCATTGTAACGCTACATTTAAACGCCAAGGCGACTCTTTCATTTTCGGGGGAAAAAAAGGCACGCGATCAAAGCCCGTGATTCTTTTGTTCCTTCCTTTTTTGTCCTTTTTTGCGACAAAGGTGGCAATTACAAAGTACACACATCGGGCAAAGTGCGCCCGACACGCGGCTTTCTTTTTCTCTTATTTGGCGTGCATTCCCTCTTGCATTTCAGCATTGCCTGATTTCTTTTCTTATTTTTTCTTGGGAGTCTTGGAAAAACGCTTCAAAAAAGGCTTGGAAAAGGCTTGGAAATATTCTTGGGTGCTCCAGTTTCCCACCCTCGACTGCCAAGAGAGGCCACACCACCAAGACCGGTCGCGCCTTCCCCGACACGGGCCATACTGCTACGGTACTCCGTAAAGCACTGGTTTTTGACGACAGCGGATCCATCCACCAAAATCGCACGCTCTTTCCGCCCCTAAATAAATACAACGAATTATTCCCTCTTTTTCCCTCCCCATTCGACATCATCACCCCCCCCCCCCTTCACCCCGCGGGTGCAATGCCGAATTACTCAACCATCACGCCCTCCGACCCGGACAGATCTCGATCCAGTCCTAGTCCCAGTCCCAGTCACGACGACGCGACGATGGCACGACAACGACGGCGGGGCGGCAGTCCCAAGCACGGCAGCGGCGGCGGCGAGGCATCGATGGTCAGCAGCGTCATCAACCTCCTGAACACGATTATCGGCGCGGGCACGCTGGCGATGCCGGCGGCCATGTCGCACATGAGCATTGTGCTGGGCACGCTGATCATCCTGTGGTCGGGCCTGACGTCGGCGTTTGGCCTGTACCTGCAGTCGCGCTGCGCGCGGTATCTCGAGCGCGGCTCGTCGTCCTTTTTCGCCCTGTCACAGATCACCTATCCCAACGCCGCGGTCGTCTTTGACGCCGCCATCGCCATCAAGTGCTTTGGCGTCGGCGTGTCGTATCTGATCATCATTGGCGACCTGATGCCCGGCGTCGTGCTGGCCTTTAACGAGGGCGCCGCCGCCGTGCCCTTTTTGGTTGACCGCGACTTTTGGATCACCGTTTTCATGCTCGTCATCATCCCGCTCGCCTTCTTGCGCCGCCTCGACTCGCTCAAGTACACGAGCATCATCGCCCTCGTCTCCATCGGCTACCTGATCGTGCTCGTCATCTACCACTTTGCCGCCGACTCCCGCGCCGCCCGCGGCGAGGTGCGCATCATCGCCTGGGGCGGCCCCGTCGCCATGCTCAGCAGCCTGCCCGTCGTCATCTTTGCCTACACCTGCCACCAAAACATGTTTTCCATCCTCAACGAGATCAAGGACAACTCGCCCCGCAGCGTCGTCGGCGTCATTTCTTCGAGCATCGGCTCGGCCGCCTCCATCTACGTCGTCGTCGCCATTGCCGGCTACCTGACCTTTGGCAGCAACGTTGTCGGCAACATTGTCTCCATGTGTATGTCGTGAGAGGGAGGAGGAGGGCGTGTCTTTGAAAACGTCTTTGAAATAATCTGCTAACATTCTTTTCTCTTTCTTTTCTCCTCACTTAGACCCCGCCAACATCTCGTCTACCATCGGCAAAGCGGCGATTGTCGTGCTCGTCATGTTTAGTATCCCCCTGCAGATTCACCCCTGCCGCGCATCTCTCGATGCTGTGCTCAGATGGCGTCCCAACAAGTCGACGGGTCGTCGCAGCAACAATGGCTCGCCGTCCTCTCAGTCGTCGACGGCCGGCTGTGCGACCGGCGCGCTGCTTCCCGTGGCGGCGCCTTCGTCGTCGTCGGCCGCTCTCGACAGCCACGGCGCCCCCGTCGTCGCCATCTCCGAGATGCGCTTCGCCATCCTGACCACCGTCATCCTTGTCGGCAGCTACATGACGGCGCTGAGCGTGTCCAGCCTCGACCGCGTGCTCGCCTATGTCGGCAGCACGGGCTCGACGTCCATCTCGTTCATCCTGCCGGGCCTCTTCTACTACAAGATCAGCGACCCCAACAGCATCCACCACCAGCGCCTGGCCAAGGAGGACGACGATGCCGAGGTCGAGGGACAGTTCAACTCGGACGCCAGCGATTCCGAGACCGAGATTGATGCCGGCGAGGAGGCCATCCTGGCGGCCGGCGTCTCGCATGTGCCGCGCCTCGCTGGTCGCGCTGGCCTCAAGCCGCGTCGCAAGCGCGCGTGGCGTCTGGACCTCGAGAGCATCAGCCCCAGTGTCATGCGCAAGATGGCCCTCGGCCTCGTCTTTTACGGCATCTTTGTCATGATTGTGTCGCTCTCGCTAAACCTCTTTTTCGTCACGACAGAGTAGTGATGAGATGGTTCCGAGGTGTCGATACAAATTCCATTCCTTTTTTAGAGCTTTTTTTTTCTCTTACACTCCTCAATAATCAGCAAGATCACGACATTTGACGAATAAAAATACAACCAGCTCACAACTGGGCTACTACACATTCCTTTTTCTCTCTCTCCTTTTTTTATATCATCTGTTTTTTATTCTCTTTTGTTCTCCTTTTCCTTTATTTTACCTCTTATATACACCCCCTACCCACGGCGTCCTGCTATTTACTCCCTTTTGTCTTTTTCCAACACTACATCTACACCAAGTTTTTTTTACGAGATCCACGGATAGGAGTGCTTGGTTGTCTAGGTAGTTTCTGGCCGTTATTTTCTGGAATGGTTTTCTTGATCATGTTCTCATATACCGGTGTCGCGATCTGTTGCGGTGTATCTGTACATATTTTGTCCCCCTTTTTGGCAATGATTTTATCTTTTTAAATCAAGCATTACGATGATATTTTGTCAACACTCTTTTTGACAGTGGGGGTCATTCACTTTTTACATGTATTTCCGTACAGAGATAATTCATTTGGAGATATCAGTATATATAAGTATATATTGCATAAATATGCGTTTGCTCGCCCTCTCCTCTTCGTCTTCACACCAGCATCATCCAAAAGATAAACAGCTCAATCACAAAAAAGAGAACAACACATTTCCCTGCCTCGGTGGCATGCTCTTGGAGAGTCCAGTCGCGCCATGGCTTGCGGATGACCGGCCCCGGCGCGTATCGGAACCCGCCGCCAAGGACAATCCATCTGTTTTCCGACAGCGGGATGAGTGTCTGATGGTTGTTGGCAATTCTCTGTGGCCGTTGTGCTTTCTGTGCTTTCGGTGCTTTCAGTGCTTTCAGTGCTTTCTCGACTGCCATTCTTTGTTCCCATTCGGCTCGTTGCTTCATCTCGGTCAAGATCTGACACGTGGGAGTAGAGGGGCCTGACGAGAAGGCTGGAGTATCAGCGATGTCAGGCGTCACCACGGCCTCCTCCATCTCGATCGGCTCTTCGTAGAACGGTCGTGCTTCGTCTATGCGCTCAAGGCGTGTCTGGATGGGAGCGAGCAAGGGGGGAGGAGGAGCGAGAACTCTCGGCGATGGGCTTTCAGCCTTGGACTCTTCACGACTGCTTTGGCTTCTGGTCATGACCATGGTGTTGGGGGGATGAGAGTGTGATGAAGGGCTCGGAGAGGCGACTTTCTTTTTGTGTGTGTTGGCAAGAGTTGAAAGGTTTAAACGGTTGAAGTTTGTCTTTTTATCAAATTGAAAACACTTTTATTCCCATTCCAGACCTTTTGACGTCTTTTATATAGATGCCGGCGTCTCTGTTCACCACCGATGACAGGCCTCCTCCATCTGAACATCTCTGCACCACGCAGGCCCTTTGTCTGGGCTGCATAAGTTTGAACAGCTGCACAACAACGCTCGTCATTCAGAATAAAGCCATTGTTCTCTATTCACAAATTGACGTGAAAGACGTCTATTGTGCTCAACTTTCTAGAATATCTGCTTCGGCCTGCAAACGCCCCATACCGTATTCACACGGTCGCCATTCAACCGCATCACGATACAGTGAAGCACATCGTGTCATCGGTATTCAGTGATACTGAGGTGGGTGCAATGTCTATGCAGGCTTCTTCCCTCACACTGTTTCTTCTTTAATTAAAAAAAAATAAAAAAATAAAAGAAATTAGCACACATTGTCACGTAGTAATATTCACACAAAAGAGGAAGGAGCGACCGACCACATTGTGCCCACCCCCCCTCGCGGTCGTGCCTTCCTCGTGTACCTCACCATCCACCATCGATCGACATGGCATACCGTGCTCCTTCCTTTTTTGCACCCGCACAACCTGAGTCGCTCCTTCCTCATGAAGAAGCAACCTCTGAGGACGTGAAAAAAAATCCTGCCAGCCAAGGCAGCCACGAGCACCTGCCATAAAAACCTAGTCATCTGCTCTTCCCTCCTTCCTTTTGTTTCTTCGCTCTTCTCTCTTCTCAAACGTAGTATCCTCACATTTTCGTTCTCTCAACAGCTACCAACATTCCCATTTTGTGGCATCTTCCTTACCTCGACAACACTTTCAACTGATCTATTTCTTCAGAATACCAGAGATCTTTTGGTCTTGTATCCTGCATCTCATCATCTCAACCAGCATCGTCCCCCATTTTATCTGAAAGGCCTCGTGAGTCTGCTCAGCTTGGCCGTATTTCAAGATGCATCTATCGGCCAGCATTGGGCTGCTGGCCGCTGCTCTCGTAGCAGTCGTTGCCGCGCAGGACCCTGCTACTTCATCTCCTTTTTGGATGGGCGCCATCGAGCACCACGGCGTCGCTTCGTTCAACCCAGACAAGGCCTACCAGATTTTCCGCAACGTCAAGGATTTCGGCGCTGTTGGTGATGGAGGTACGTGACCAAGAAAAAAAAAAACACGTTGACAAATACTCATCTCTGACCACTGCAGTTGCCGACGACACGGCGGCCATCAACGCCGCCATGAGCGCCGGTGGCCGCTGCGGCGATCTTGCCGAATGCTCTGGCTCGACCATCACTCCTGCTGTCGTCTACTTTCCTCCTGGGTAAGCATATAAGTTTTGTTTGGGGGAAATCCTCGGGGGGTGCATCCGCTCACACAACAGAACCTACATGATCTCGTCGTCCATTGTCGACTACTACTACACCCAGATCATCGGCGACCCGACCAACATGCCGACAATCAAAGCCACGGCAAACTTCGTCTCTAATATTATTGGCATGATCGATGGTGACCTCTACGTGTACGGCAAGCTCAAGTTCATCTCCACCAACGTCTTTTTCCGCCAGATTCGCAACATCCGCTTCGACACCACGCTCGTCCCCGGCACCGTGGCCGCCATCCACTGGCCCTCGTCCCAGGCGACGGCCATCCAGAACTGCGTCTTCCAGCTCTCGCCCGATCCGAAGCGGCAGCACACGGGCATCTTCATGGAGGAGGGCAGCGGCGGCTTCTTTGGCGACCTCGCCTTTTACGGCGGCACCTTTGGCGTCCAGCTCGGCAACCAGCAGTACACCATGCGCAACATGTCGTTCCACGGCTGTGACACGGCCATCTACCAGATCTGGAACTGGTCCTGGACCTACAAGAGCATCCAGGTCTACGACTGCCGCATCGGCCTCAACATGACCGGCCCCATCATTGGCTCTGTCGCACTCATCGATTCGCTCTTCCAAAACACCCCCACGGCCATCATGTCTGGCCGTGCTCCCCAGACGCAGCCCCATCCCGGCTCCGGCTCCCTCATCATGGAAAACGTAGAGTTTCAAAAGGTTGACGTTGCCGTCCAGGGTCCACAAGACGTCATTCTTCCCGGTGACAGCGCAGGGACCACTGTCAACAAGGGCTTTGTCTATGTTTGTGCCACCCCCCCTTTATTCCCTTTCTTTCTTTGTCTTTTTTTTTCGTGTTTTCCCTTCCCGTTTTACAAGTACCAAAAAGCTAACATTGCATCCTGCAGGGCAACACGTATATTCCAAACGGCCCGAAAGTGCTCCAGGCCACAGACGAATCCTACTTCCCCAAGGGTGACGACCTGCGCGCCGGTGACAAGTACTATGAGCGTTCCAAGCCCCAGTACGAAAACGTTCCCGTGGCCAATTTTTTGAGCGCGCGCAAGTACGGTGCCGTGGGCGATGGCATCACAGATGACACCGCAGCCCTCAACGAGCTCTTTGAGGCGGCGGCCAACAACACACACGCCGTGGCCTTTGTCGATGCTGGCTACTACGTTGTCACGGACACGGTGCGCATCCCGCCCGGAGCGCGCATCGTCGGCGAGGCCCTGTCGTCGGTCATTCTGGGAACGGGCAGCCGGTTCCAGGACATGAATGCGCCTTACCCCGTGGTGCAGGTTGGCCGTCCCGGCGAGCACGGCTACATTGAGTGGTCGGACATGATTGTATCGACGCAGGGACCCACGGCCGGCGCCATTGTCATTGAATACAACCTCGAGACTCCGACGGGGGCCAGCACGCAGTCGAACTCGCAGTCGAGCACGCCATCTGGCATGTGGGATGTCCACGTGCGCATTGGTGGTTTTGCCGGGTCGCAGCTTCAGGTGGCGCAGTGTGTCAAGTCGCCCGGCGTGGCCAACAATGTCAACCCGGCGTGCATTGCGGCGCACACGAGCCTGCACATCACCAATACGGCGTCGAACCTGTACATGGAGAACAACTGGATCTGGGTGGCGGACCACGACATTGAGGATGCGGTCAGCACGCAGATTTCCGTGTTTGCAGGCCGGGGCGTGCTCATCGAGTCGCAAAAGGGTCGCATCTGGCTGAGCGGCACGTCGTCGGAGCACCATGTGCTGTACCAGTACCAGCTGGCCAACACGCGAGACATCTGGATGGGCCTGATCCAGACGGAGACGCCGTACTACCAGCCGAACCCGGCGGCGCCCGCGCCGTTCAACGTGGTCAACCACGACATTTATGACCCGGACTTTGAGGCGGACTGCAGCGGGCAAGGGGCGCCGCAGCTGCCCGGTAATCCGCCGTGCGCCATGGCGTGGGGTCTGCGCGTGGTCAACTCGCAGAGCGTGAGCATCTTTGGCGCGGGCCTGTACTCGTTCTTCAACAATTACGAGACGACGTGCAGCGCGCCGGGCAACAATGCCATTTGCCAGGCGCGCATGGTGTACACGGGCAATGTGGACAGTACAAAAAACGGTACCGACAACGGTACAGACACAAACACAAGCACAGGCATGGCGGGGTTTGAGCTCTACAACCTCAACACGGTTGGTTCCGTCAGCATGGTCACTCGGCATGATGCTGATGTGGCCCTGTTTAGCGACAACATTGCCGGTTTTACGTCGTGTGTGGCACTCTATGAGTACTAGAAAAAAGAGGGGTCACATACAAGGGACGAAAAAGAAAGGAAGGATGGAAATGGGAGCACAAGAAGGAAGAGGGGTATTGCTCTGTGCCTGATCCTTTCTTTTTTTTTTTGTATGCGGAGAAACATGGAATGGAAAGTGAACGAAATGGAATAGATGGATAAGGAACAAGAAAGATAAAAGATACTTTGATACAATGTGTGACATGGTTTTGAATGCTGTACTGAAGTCGTCCTGAGGCTGTACGGAGTACTGAGGCGTGTTGGTAGTGGGCGTCCTCTGTCTGTAGGATACACCGTTTCTTGTTTTCTCATAGTACCAATCAGGTTTGCTGTTTTTTGATCTCATGACGAGGGGTTCGGCATGCATACTCTTTGTGAGGCGTATGTGGAACGCAAAAACGTGCAACGTGGAATGTAGAATGTATGATACATATGCCGGTAGTTGATGTGCAGAATTGGCAGCGGGACGGGATGTGACGTAGGCACGTTGCGTAGAGTGTAGAGTGCAGAGTGCCGATCTTTACCTTTTCTCTCAGAGTATGGCAGCCGAGCGGGCGAAAACAAAATCTCCACAAGAATGGGCGGCCAGGGAGAATATGCAATTCTAATTCCTCCCACCTCTGGGTATCGTCACTCTTTTGCTTTCTTTTTTGTAGGCAGGCTCTTGACGATCTATCGTGGCCTCTCCCTTGTTTTTTGTTTTTGTTGCCCTGCCGTGGAAGCTAGGTCGATGGATATTGTTGCTGCCCTGGGCTCTCCTTTCTCTCTCCTCAGATCTCTCCCTGCCCGCGTGTCTGTTTTTTCTTATTTTCCTCGTGTCATGCGGGGAGGCAGACGAAAAAACATAAACAAGGGAGACAGCAATGCCGACATGTAAGACATACTTCGAATGGCGAGCGCCGATCATCCGCGCGCTCAGGCAACGGATGCCAGTCTACCTAGTAGTCAAACTCTTACTTTTTCGCATATTTGGTAGGGTTATTTTGGTGAGAGAATAAGAGAGGACAGTTGTCTACGTATGTTACGAAGTATTGCACGGCCAGGAATCGATGATGAAACCGGCCGAGACAAACGGAATACCTCTGCCATGTCAAAAGAAATGCACGATGCAAAAGTAAAAAAAAA
>JAGKRZ010000566.1:0-10905 GCA_020002355.1 Intubia oerlemansii
GGGGGGGGGCCAAAGCCAATATAGCAGGCCACCGGCGTGGTACTTCGCACATGGAAAATCACGGCAGAAGTCGAGTCGACAGACTCGTCAATGATGAGAGAAAAATAGGAAAGAGTGGACACGGGTAAAGTGGAGTATGCGTACTCAAGTACTCAAGGAAAGAAGGTCGAGTACATTTTTACGAGTAGAGAGGTACGGACAACGTGATGGGAACGGGGGTGGCGAGGGAAGGCGCGATGTACCTAATTCCATAGTTGCCTTTAATTTTTTTTTTCTTTTCTTTTTTTTTTTGGTGGGAAGGGGAGTAATCTTGCGCAGTTGCGCTGAAGGCGGAGAGTATGGGGTACGGGGTAGGTATACGATATGCATATCAAAAGGTACATGGGGACTGCAGGACAAGGACACTCTCGCAGGCACCAGAACAGGGCGTCGTGGCGACAGAAGAGCGAGTATCCGCGACGGGAAAATGTCATAAGCAGAAGATGGCCAGGGACGCGTCCTTTTCGGGACGGCGTGAGACGCGGCGTACCCTATTACGAAGTAAAAATAAGTCGTCTCCAGGAAAAATGATGTTGGCCGTTTGGGTAATATATGCGACGACAAAATGCGACAAGGAGCAGCACTGCAGTCTGCCACACTATTTGCGGAGGTGCCGCCGTCTCCAGCAATGGGAAGGCGGGGGAGGCACGAGCAGCACGGAGAACGGCTCGTACGATGTACCCAAGTAACAGGTACATGTACAAGCGACAGCCGTGTACCAAGGTACAAGTAAAATCAGGTAGTCGAGCAGCTGCGCAATGGGGACCGGTGGGGTATCGGCAGGGGTGTGAAGAGAGCTGCTATTGAACTTTGCTTTTCAACTAGTACGAAGTTTTGCGTTGGGACGACGTCTGGTATGTCGGCGGGATCGATGGGATGCGAACGAATTATGCACCCGATTTTTGGTTGTCTCTCGGCGGGAGAAGGGAGAAACGACAATCAAATTAAACTCCCACGGGATTGTTTTTTGGAGTGCACCAAAATTAAATGTGTAAAAAAAAAATACAATTATAAATAAATTAAAGAAGGACGTGGCTGTGACGGTTAAAGACGATGGACGTCAAGAGTACGTATGTCTCGCATGCCGTTCAAGTATGGGGTTGGTCATAGCCTTGCAGTACTTTTCACCATATGTATTTAGCATAAATACTGACATGAATCTAGTTTGCCGCACAAAAGGAAAAAAGAAACCTGAGCCCAGATGGCTGCCAAGTGGCTGCAATGATGGAAAACTGCAAGCGTATGCAAGGGCATGGAAAGTTCCAAGGACTGAACGCTGAACGTGTATGGAACATAACGGATACGAACGATACGCAATACGGCCGGCTTCGGCTTGCATCACCAACAGAACAGGAATGTGTGCGCATGGCATATTGAAAACTGGAACGGACCGACGATGTGGATGGATGCCATGGTGTGTGTAAGTTGCTACAGTGTGATCGGCACCCGGGGTAAAGGAAGATGGGTAGAAGGATGGAAGTTTATGGGGAGTAGAAAAATTCATTGAAAAAAAAAAAAGAAAGAAAGCCAAGGCCAAGTAGGTTATTCTTTATTCTTTTCCTTTTATTGTTCCATTTTCTTTTAAAAAAATCAACGATACATTCATATCACAGTTTCGTAATCTGCCATCTCTTCACGTTGCATTGTACGGCCAGCATGCTTGCACAACGTCCGTCTACTCGTCAAACACGACGCATGTCACCTGTCCGTCAACATGGATAGAGCCGGCAAAACCTGTCAACTTGCCGTGCACGGGGTCGCGGTGGATAAAAGTGACACGCGACGATCCCTGGTTGCCAACGCCCACGAGCGTCCCAGCCCTGTTCATGGTAAACTGGCGCGGCTGAATGCCACCGCAAGGGTACATTTGAACGAATGATAGGCTGCCTGAGTTCTTGTCAACGGCAAAAGTCGACAGAGAGTCCGACTTGGTCTGGCCGTTCTGGCCGTTCTGGCCGTTCTGGCCGTTCTGGCCGTTCTGGCCGTCTGGCGCCTGAATGGAAAACGCATTGTCTGTGCGCGTCGACACAATCACAAACCGGCCGTCAGGCGAAACAACAATCTCTGCGGCATTGGCGCCCTTGGGCACAACGCTGGAAGGTCCGTATGTGCCCACATCGACAATATCGGCAAACGACAGCGTGCCGTCAGCATTGTACGTCACCTCATAGCCAAGAATGACATTGGAAATCTCGGTGACGACGTAAAAGAACGTCTTCCCGCTGTCTCCAGACACAAAAGCAGCGTGTCGAGGACCGCTTCCGGGCGGAACAGACAGCGACTGCTGCTCTGTGAGAAGCAGCGTTTCCTTGTCCACGGAAAAGACGTGCACTTGATCTGCACCCAGGTCCGGAACCAGCAAAAAGCAGCCGGTCGGATCCGTGACGACCTCGTGCGGGTGTGAAGCATTCTGGCTGCTAGATACAGAGCCCGCGTGTTCCAGAGGAAATTCAAACTCCTCAATGGCTGTCATTTTCAAAGGGTCGTTTTGGTAGGTTGTCAGGAAACCTGCGCCACTGATATTCAGTCAGAATAGACGTAGAAAATAATAAAGCGTGACACAAGGACCAAAGGACCGTTTGAAAAAAAAAAAAAAAGACATACTACTCTGCAATAGCAATGCCCTTGTTGTTGTCTCCGTAGAGTTTGGCATTCACGGGACCACCCTTTGTCGAGATACGGCCGACCCGTGTCAAGGTGCCCGCACCATCCGTGCTGGTTGTGTAGGATGACAGCGATCCATTAGGTGTGTCGAAGCTCTCGTCAACACAGTACAAAATAGACTTGTCCTTGTCGAGCGTCAGCCACGACGGCGTGGCTGCACATCCTTGATTGACGGCGAGGACGCTGATGGCGGCGGACGGATTCGTGCTAAGCCCGTCATGATGGACAGGGCTCGGCGGCAGAGTCACATTGAGCGACGTGATCGTGCCTGCATAAGATGACACGTAAGCAATTATCGACGGCGTCTTATGGTCGGGCGCGTGGGCTGCTGCTGCCATCGTGAAAGCGATGATGTTGATGATTGGCGATAGATGCATGTCCAAGGGTTCGCTGTCGATAATGGTGATGGGCTAGGCAGTAAATGGAAGTCGAAAAAATGTTGAGCGTCCAGTAAGAAAGATCTTGCCATGCAAGTAGGTAGGTCGACACAAGAGCGGGGTACCGGTAGGTAAGGTACGTCGTACAAAAGACATGAAAATGGACAAGAGACAACCAGCTCCAATGAATACAAAGTAAATAAAAGGTGAGACATAACATGGAACAGTCAAATAGCTGTGATGTAGGTATTGGTGAGGGACATACATAGGTAGTCAGAGAGCGAGAGAGAGAACAAATGATGACGCTGGGAGAATAACAAGTAGGTACAGAATGGAATGGCCGTAACAGTCATAAATGCAAAGGGGGATATCACAGAAGAGATAGAAAATAACGACAAAAAAAGACACAGGAAACAAAAAAAAAAAAAAAAAAGACAAAGCCATCGAGAGGGGAAACGTCCAAACACCACACCCCCGTCTCTCATTATACTTCACCCGCATCAACACTGTCTAGCCAATGCTGCACTGCAATATGCAGCATGCTTGGCGGCTCTTGCTCCTCATCATCATGGCCATCGCCGTGACTGTTGCCACCGGCCGCTTCATCAGCTGCCATCTCATTCTGAGCTTGCCTCTGGGCCACCACATCTTGCACAATCCCCTCCAGAGCTGACAGGATCACAGTCTTGCATTCCCCACGAGGCACTTCCTCTTGCCCGGTACCGTGATGACCTGCGGGTGGCGCAAGACTGGAAGGCCGTGGTGCTGTGGGCGATGGAGTGATGTACCGTCGGCCTCGCGATCGGGGCGACACATCGCGGCTCGCAGTCCCGAGACTTGTGCTCAAGGCCGCTTCATCCATCGGCCCGATGGTGCTTGTTGTCGTCTCCATGGATGCCGGTGCCATGGACACGCTGGCGCGTCGGTCTCGGCCACGCTGGGCGCTGACGGACCGAGACGATTGCGCCGATGTGGCCGCGCTGGCCTGGTCGCTGCTGTTGTTCATGCCCGGCACATGGCTACTGCCGCCGGTCACGCCCTGCGCGACGACGCGCTCAATAGCCCGTGCAAGGATGCCGTCGACGGAAGCGACAGGCTCCTCGACAAACTTCTCGTCCAGCTGCTGTATCATATCTTGCATCGGGGACATGGACGTCGGCGTCGCAACAGGCACGGATGTCGATACTGTCGCCGGCGACCGTCCATGGAAGCTCGTAGGAGTATGGCTTCTGTCGTCCGTCGTCCCGGGCAGTGACGATGCAGATGAGGACGTCCTGGGCCGCAACAGACGGGAGTAGCGCACGCGTGTAATGGAGAGCTTGGACGTGTCGACTACAAGAGCGCTGGCAACGTCCACCCAGCGCTCGCCCGTGCCGTCTGCCGTCTGGTCAAGAGGCAAAAGGGCAGGCGACGGCTCGGCGCGCAGAGACTCCTTGATCTGCGCGAGGAGATTGCCCTGCGGCGGAATGGCCTGCAGACAAAAGTCTGGGTGGTAGCTCTGCAGCCAGCCTGCCACATTAAGAGGAGCATCGCCGTCGATCGACACACGACTCGCCTGCTCAAAGGCATCAAGGCCACTGTTGACACCAGGCGTAGAAAGGAACCCGCTGCTCGAGGGCGAGCTCACAGCCGTCTCAAAGGATCGGATGTAATCCGGGAACGCAATATCGACGTCAATGACGCCGTCGTCACCCGTCGTCTCGGTTTTGACAAGCGATCCAAGAGTATCGTTGGATCCGCGCGGTCGACGGAACGAATCGATCCCTGCAAACGTGCTGCCCGTGAAGGCAGGACTCTCCTGGAAGAGCCTGGGCGTGAGCGGGTCGCCATCTTTGTCCGGCGAGGCTCGCACCTGTGCGTCTCGTGGCGGTCCGCGCTCGGGGTTCACCCCTGGTGTGTTGACGGGATGGCCACTCGCACCACTGCTGCCGCTTCCCTGACGTCGCGGTACCGCCTGGCTCGGATCTGGCTTGCTTCGCGGAGGAGCAAGATCCCACGACGAGATATGAGACGACGTTCGGGTATGCCCATAGCCTCCACTGCCTGGCATTCCGTTGGAGACGGACCCACGCCGTCGGCCCGTCCAAAGACCGCTGAGCATGCTTCCCCAGCGGTTATTAGGCTGGTTCTTGGTGTCGCCATCGGGCACCGGCCGGCCAGCTCCCCCCGTGCCCACCATCGACCAGGGCTGAGCGACGTCGGCGACTTCGTTGAACTGATCCGACCCGCTGTCACCACGCTGAAGCGTCCGCTTGAGATCCACTGCGGCAGCGCTTGGAGGATAGATCTCCTGCGGCGCGCCGAGCGACGAGGACTCTTGGCGTTGCAGCGTTGCAAAGTGTGGCACCGTGGCATCTGACACAATCGTGGTCAATGTTGCGGCGCTGGCTTTCCGTGCAGCCGAATCAAGCCCAGTAAAGGGCAGATTGGCGGTGCGAATCGAGCCTGCTTCGGAGGGGCGCCGTTCATGAGTTCCTTGGTTGATGCTCAACTGTGCCACGGCGGCGGGGATGCCGGCCACAGACATGGACGCTGAGCGCCCAGCTCCTCCCATACTGCCACCTGTGCCTTGGCCCTGGAAGCTTAGGTTGCGCGAGTGAGACGACCGTCGACCACTGCCACCGCCCGGTACCCTCCGGATATTGATTGTGCGCCGAAGTGATGGCTCCTTGCCAATGATGGGCACAATAAAAGACGACGGCGGCGACTGGGAGAGCATACCCCATGAATTGGCTACGCTTGCACGGTGGAAACGCACGCTCGGCCCGAGAGTCTGAGATGCTGGGAGGAAAGCCGAAAGCAAAAAGATGACGCGCC
Source organism: Intubia oerlemansii (assembly GCA_020002355.1). Taxonomy (NCBI): domain Eukaryota; kingdom Fungi; phylum Ascomycota; class Sordariomycetes; order Ophiostomatales; family Ophiostomataceae; genus Intubia; species Intubia oerlemansii. The sequence goes on from JAGKRZ010000566.1 coordinate 5,898, forward strand.
TGGCAGCAATCTTGTCGCGAGAGACAATCACGGTTCTTGCTGACAAGGTATCGTCATGGCCCTTGCTTGTCTGCAAAAAGAGATGCCGTTTGCGGTACCGAGGTGGGCTCAGCGCTTGGAGCCAGTCGGTGTGAACGGACAGAAATGCGGTCAAAACGTTGTACAGAAAGGGGTCTCTGCTGGGTGGCAGAGATGGGTGCAGCTGCAGCCGCGACAGCTGTCTTGACGCTGGCATCCGCTCGCGAGTCGCAACAGCCCAGCGGTTGACCCAGCGCGCCTCATCACGCCAGATGCCCCAGCGGTTCTGGCCATTGACCACTCGCATTGCCTGCAAGCCAACAGCAATGCGGTTGCGTGCAATCTCGGCCTCCAAAGAGATGCGCTCTACATCCATGAGTGCGTGCGGGACGAGGCTCACAATCTTGGCATTGGACTTTGGCGCCTTTGGAGCGCCAGGAATGTCCTCGCCCCGCCGTCCACTAAACGACGCACGCCGGCCGGCATACATGGACGGAGGCGAGGCGTAGGAGGGCTCTGACGAGGACATGTCGGCAGCACGCAGGTTCGATGCGATCATCGACATGGCAACAGTTTGCAGTCGTGTCAGTGTCCGGATGATGATGTCCCAATGCTGTGTGATGGGGTCCATGCGTTCTTCCAGGTCGGAAGTGACAGCGATAGCACTGCCTTGGACAAAGCTCGTCGGGGACTCGTCGCCGAGCGTTGCTGCATCGGCACCAGTATTTGAATTGTCAACGCCTGCATTTGCCCATCCAACTCGCCGTCCAGATCCGTAAGAAGACGGGAAAGACTCCTGGTCGGTGTATGAACCCGGCCCGCGAAATGTGCTTCTAGGCGTCTGATAGCCCGGGCTCTGTGGCTGGGGAAGGTTGACAATGAGCGCGACGGCATACATGGGCGTCCGTTTCTGCTTGAGCTGAGGCTTCTTCTTCTTCTTGTTGGGCAAGCTAGCGTCCTCCTCCCCCGAGGCAGGAAACGGAAACCCAGCAAGACTGCTGCCCTCCTCTGCGATCTTTGGCTCCTCGTCGTTTGGAAGCGTCACCGAAAACAGACGCGTGATGAGAACACGCTTGCGATATCCAGACCGAGACGGTGTCGTTGGCGTTGGAGGTTGTTGTGGGAACATCGCACCCGAGCTGGAGGAGAAGGACTGTGACAGCTTGCTGGAGCGCAGGCTCGCCCGGCCAAGGGAACCACGGCCGTCGTGGGGGAAAAACATGGATGCCAGATCGGATGACCGGGACTCTGGCGGCAGGACATGGACTTTGGTTGAGGTTCCGCGATTGGCCATCATTTCCGACGTTCCAAACACAAGGCTCGACAGCAAGGCAACCTCGTCGGTGTATTCACGATATGCGCGCTGGGTCTCAACTTCAGCCCGTGAGTGGCTTCGGCTGTGGAGGGATGGCCGGCGGTCATAAGTCGCGCTCTTGCGCACCTGAGTGCCATCTGCAGACATGCCAGGAACAGGACGACCCGGGGGAGCGGCACTGGATCCCGGTTTGCGAGGAGACGTAGGCGGCACGCGGTTGATGTGCGACATGCCAGCCACGGTGCTTGTGCGGTCTGGGAAAGAGGGCGTAGGAGGGGGGGGCGGAGGAGGTGTAACTGAATCATAGAGAAGGAATGACGGCACAGGGCCGATATTGTCTTGAAGAATCAGGACGCGGACATCGCGCGCATCGAGGTCGAGGTCAGCAGCGAAATCAAACGCGGAAGCTGCTGCAGTGGCCGCGGAGGCAGCGACAGCTGGCAGGTGAGGGCTTGTGGCAAGGGGGAAGACCTGGTCCTGCCGACTCTGGAGCAACGTTTGGACGTCTGGGTAAAGAAGGCTCCGAGTATGCAAATCCTCGTGAACGGAGTCGAGGGAAGAGACCAGCTCGGGCGGAGCGGGCGGCTGAGCATTACTCGGAGCATTGCCAGAAGCGGCGCCCGCACCGCCCGCGCTGCCCGCACCGCTAGCCGTGAGGTTGAAAAGCTTCCCCAGCATATCGAGAAAAGAAAGAGTATAAAAAGAGAGGGGTGGGAGGGAAAGACTAGATACCAGGGCGGAAAAAAATAATAGTAATAAAAGAGAATAAAAAAAAATAGAGCGTATGAAAGAAGTGAATCCAAAACGGGCACCGTGGCCCGACGGCCTGGTGCTGGGGGGGTGAAAGAACGGCGCGCGCAGTGATGCAGACTGGTGTGTGTCTTGAGTGTCGGTGGGTATTAGATAGGCGGGCGATATGCGATGAAGCTGTGCGAATATCTGTTCGTGAAGTCCATTTGCTTTGCCACGTCGACAGCTGGTAGAAGGGGGTATATGAAAAAAGAAACAAAAATGAAATATGAAAAAAAAATGAAAATAAAGAAAGTGAAATAAAAAAAAGAGGTCTGAGATGGATTTATGTGGGAAAATTAAAAAAAAGAAAGAAAGAAAAGGATGAAAGGGGTATGGAAAATGAGAATAAGATGAGAACGATCAAGATAAGGGAAAAAAGGCTGATCAGATGGTAATTTTGGAGAGTGTGGCTCAGAGCGCAACTGTAGCGGTGAGCAAAGAAAGGGGCGACGGGAGAGATAGGGTCACGATGGGCAACTCGGGCGCAAAGGGCTTGTGAAAAGAAAAAAAAAAAGACGCGGGATGAAACAGGCTGCAATGTCCGCACGCAGGGTAGACTCGACGTTTGTTGGCGCAACAGGGGCGCGGGAAGAGCGCAGAGAGGGCGCAACAGCGGGACAAGAGTAACAGAAGAGCGCAAGGGGACGAATCGGGATCGCAAAGAAGAGCGCAGCAATAGATAGGCAGCTCAACGAAAGCCACAGCGGCCAGAAACAGCGCCGTGCAACGCCAAACGGCTGGCAGCTATGAGGGAGTGAGTGAGGGGGCGTGCGTGCGAGTGCGAGTGCGAGTGCGAGTGCGTGTGTGTGTGCGCGTGTGCCCAGGCCACGCCTCCACTGCTTGAAGTGGTCGCGATCAGTGTTGCTGTTGGTTGCGTTGTTGGTGAGTCGTTCAGGATCGATGAGACTGCCTCCCACGTCGTTGGGTGCAGCGTTGGCTGCCGCGTTGGCTATGGTGTGTTTCGTGCAACCGTCAGCTCAGCAGCTCAGCAGCCCAGTAGACTATGAGGGGAAGGGGACAACAGCAGGCAGACACGATCGCGGGGTGCAGACGAGACGTCAACTCCGGGGGGGCGAATCGTGGTGCATCAAAGCGGGACCGTGTCGTCCTGTGCAGTTCAATGGCTCCGCCAGCAGATGTGTTTTGACGTCGCTACCAGCTGATGCACAACGTAGGTATAAAAGACGGCAGGCGACGGGGTTTATCGAAGCCAAGAGACCGGCGGCAGGGCGACAAATAAGACACGGCGGATTGGCAACTTCACGATCGATCAGCAATGTGGATTCCTGTCGTGTGCCCTTGTTTTTTTTTTTGCTTTCCATTGCTTGCAGCGGACGGTATTTGGCCGGTGGAATAGTAACAAACAGTTACAAACAGGGCAAAATAGAACAATAAGAGAAAAAAAAAAGGGCACGAAAAGCCGCAGCAAGTCGCAAAAGCCACTCCGAGGATAGGCCACGGAGTAATAGGGGGCCGCGATGGCCTGCCGCAGCGACTGCCCTATCCCAGAAGGACACTAGCTAGCGGTCTGGGCCTTGTAAGGAGGTAGCGCGCCGGCGTGCTGGAAAGTGCAAAGCGTCTGCGAGAAACGGCCCGCGGCACTTTCGGTCTAGCTTGTACATGTACTCCGCAGGCGTACGGAGTATATAGAGTATGGGACGTTTTGTTCCGTTTTCTTTCCTTTTCTTTTCTTTTTCTTATCGGCGTGCCTGGGCGCTTTTCGAGGTCTGGGTCTTTTGTCGTCTGGGGCTGCTCTCGGGCCGCCGTCTGCCTTTTTGTCGCCTTTGCCTTCCTCCCTTTCCCACGGTTCCCGTGATACTTTTGGAGGATTCGTTCGGTGAGTGAGAGCTGCAGGGCTGCTCCTCTGACGCTCATGTGGTCGGTTGTGCGTCTGTGCTCAGTGTCCCCGTGCAGTGCCCTGTGTAAAAAGTCCTGTGCATTGCAGCGTTGCGTTCCAGTGAGCGGTCGGGTGTCGGCTGGGTGGAGGCTGCATGCGGGTGCAATATATGGGGATGTGTTTTTGACCAGTGTTTGGTTCCCTTTGTTTTTCGTCTCTTTTCGTGATAGGACGGACCCGAAAAAGAAGTGAAGAGGGCCAGGTGGAAAGAAAGGGAAAGCGCCTCACTCCTCACCCCCCAGCGCCGTGCGTGATGGAAATGGAAGGAAGGTACGGGAAATTGCACCGTTGGCCACCAATGCTCCTTCCCATCCTGGCTGCTTCCCTGTAATTGCACCATGCACGTCCCCTTGTTCTTTCCTTCCTCGTATTCTTGCAAGTTTTGGACCGCTGTCTCGTGGCCCCTGTTCGGTCGCCGGTTGGGGCCGCTAATACATTATGTAATGTTTCGTTATGTAATCAAGACCCACAAGTCTGTGTGGAGATCAGGCAGCTTGCACTTCCACAGCCTCGAGGAGGTCGAGACGCGATAAGCCAGCTTCTGCCGCGTGCGTCTATCCGATTGATCGTCCTGGACGGCATTGGACACTTCCCAAACCCACAGCAGCTCACCGCACAGCTCACCATACAGACCCCCGCGACCATGAGTGCATCGCCACTGCTGGCTATCCCGACGGATGCGCTGCAGGCTTCGAGCGTGACGTCGTCGCGGCCAACTTCAACACGACCGCCGACAAAATCGCCGCGCAATGCAGCAGCTTCAGGAACGGGATCGGGGGCAACAACAGGAGCATCTGCCGCAGGCAGCGGCAAGCCGTCTGGAGGAGTGCCCCGTGGCCATGTCACAATGGATGTGGCCGAGCGGCTGAACGAGGAGGAGAAGAACAAGTACATTCGAGGTAAGGCTGATAAAGAAGATGGGCAGCGGGGAAGCTACAAAGTGTGAGGGTCTGGTGTTTTTTTTTTTTTTTTTTTTTTTTTTTTTA
>JAGKRZ010000567.1:0-10895 GCA_020002355.1 Intubia oerlemansii
GGGGGAGAGGTGAAGACGAAGGGGGATTGCCCACTGTATGCAGCTGAAGCTAGTACGGTGCCACATTATGGAAAGCTCGCAATTAATACACAGTGCAAACATACCTGCCCGGAAAACTGTGCAAATTACTCAATTTCGCGGGCGGTGACCGCGCACGGAAAGGCACTATGCCGCTATCATCTACGGAGCCTTTTCCGCCTCTAGCAAAGTCTGTAAAGATTTTTTTCTTTGGTCTTGACCGCCCGTCTCTCGTCCGGTCCCATACTAGTGACAGGTAGGTAAGAGACATTGTACGGTGAGCAAAATTGTTTTCAAGGGTCTGGACTCGATCGGAAAGGCTTCTGTTTTTTGGCTGCCTAGGCTTCTTTTGGAGGGGTGGAAGGGGGCAAACAAACCGAATGCCAAAACGCCCAAAAAATCAGAGGGGAAAAAAGAAAAAAAGAAAGAATGAGAGGAAAAAAAAGCAGAGTTCAACTGGCGTCTCCACTTTCATTAATCAGACCAATCACAATACGAGTATCGCCTTAACTATGAGGGAAAGAGCAACAGGCGCACATGGGATAAAGAGGAACAAAAAGGAAAAAAAGGGAAAGAGGTCTTCTCGGCACCGTTGGCAGCTCCCTGCAGCCTCTTTGTGTGGCCGATCTGTATCGCCAGTAATATATGCACGATGCCGCGATTTAATCCGTCGAAATGGCAGTAGCATGCACGCCTTGACGAATTGCGCATCCTACGTTTGTCTTTCCCGACTCCTTGCGGCGTCCCTGCGTTGAAACGGGGGGCTTTATGGATTTGGGTGAAACAGGGACCTGTGGACAAGGGCGCCGCGAAGGGAAGGTGCGATTGGGGTGACTGGAGCTGGTGTCCACTTGCCGTGGCTATCGTGGAAGCAGGAACAGCGATACGAGTGAAAAATACACAGCGAAAAGCCTCGTGCACAGAGTAAGTGACAGTACATTTAAACGAGAAGAGACAATGAGGAGACTCGATGCGAAAACGACTCGGTCGATTAGGTATTCTGGGTGAATAGAAATCGGGTAAATATTAGAATTATGGAAGGCGAACACTTTGAACGATCAAATAATCATTTAAAATATAATGCAAAAAAAAAAGGATACCAGCATGAATGGAAGGTACATATACCTACCTATTGCCCGGCGAATAAATACGAAACGGTAAATGGTCATAAAATGCCAGAAAAAAATGAAGACGCATACAAGAAAATGGGAGAACAACAAAACCAACGGCCAGATGCATCTATTTGATACAGAGTCGAAGCACACGAAACACCAGGCGCGTTTCACATGGCGAGCCGTCTCAGGGTCAAAAGACTTTTGCGGTCGTCTTGGCAGTTCTCGGACGACAAGCTGGCGGCTGGCAGCTGTTGACATCCCGGGGATATTCATTAAAACGTGGCTGCGCTAAAGCACCGATGTGTGCATATTCTGTACTCCGTATAGAGACACGCATAGATGCATACATCAGGCGTTGTACCCGCAGCTACTTCGTACGGAGTAAGAGCTTCACAGCAGAGCTCCCTGCAGCAAAACGTCAATCTCGCAGAAAAAAAAAGACTAAAAATACACAAACACCCACAAATATGGACCAAAAACGTATTGATGAGCTTCTGGCTCGCTACCTGCAGCTTCTTCACGAATACACCGAGCTGCGGAAGAAGCTGGCTGCCCGACACGCGCAGATGGTGGGCAACATTGCGCGCGCCAACTTTACGGCTGAGCGTGGTCGTCGGTACGGACCAGACCAATTTGACAGCCGGATGCAGGCACTGGCGAGGATCGTGCCGTACGAGGACTTTGGCCCTGAGGGCGACGAGCTTGAGCTGCCACCAACACTAGCGTTTTCCATTGCGCGGCGCGTGATCCAAAAGAAGCAGCCAAAGGAGGAGTCAGAGGAAGAGTCCAAGGAAGAGTCCAAGGAAGAGTCCAAGGAAGATTCCAAGGAAGAGTCAAAGGGAGCAGCCGAGAAAACGGAAAAGAAGGACGGTGACGAGACTGAAAAGCCCAAGAACAACATTCCAAAGGAGACCAAAATGGACGACGCCAATGCAGGCTTCCGGGACCCTCTGCAGTGGTACGGCGTTCTGCGGCCGCAGGCCCTGGTCCAGGCACAAACGGATGCTATCCAGGTTGTCGATAACCTGGTGGTGAACCTGGCATCGATCAGTGCGGCCATGGAGTCGATCGAGATTGAAGTGCGGCGCGCCCGCAAGAAGCGCGGCAAGGCAGCCGCGGCGGCAGCGAAAACGGAAGAAAAGACAGTCACGGCAGAGACCAACGAGGCGGCGGCATGAACAATTATTCAGTGATTGTGACTATTACCTCTCTCCTTACATCCACTCCGACGACCACTCGATTCATAATGACCAGCTACCATGCCTACCTACCTACTTGAGCGAGGCAAACAGGTTGTTGAGCGACTCGGCCAAACTGGGGTGAGCAAGGACAGCTTCTTCGAGATCCCACCACCGCAGACCGCCCATCATCGCCATCTGCACCATGGCCATGACCTCGCCGCCCTCGACGCCCAGACAGGTGAAACCAAGAATCTCGCCCGTGGCCACATTGACAGTGGCCTTCATCAGGCCCCGTGACTCATCCATTTCCAGCGCCCGCGCCACCCACGCCATGGGCATGGAGACGGTCCGCACGGTGCCCTCTTCGGTGCTGCTGCTGTTGTGCTCGTGCACACCGACGTGGCCCAGCTGGGGGTCCATGTACACAACGTACGGCAGCATCTTGCGCGACTTGGACGACCGCGTGGTCATGGGCCGGGCTGCCGCGCCATGGGCGTTCTTGTCGTGCAGCAGGTTGGCCGTCAGGATGCGGTAGTCGTCGTACGACATGTGTGTAAAGGCGGGTCCGCCGTGCACGTCGCCCAGGGCGTAAATGTCCTCGGCCGTCGTCTGGAGCCACTCGTCGACCTTGATGTGGCCGCGGTCGTTCGTCTGGACGCCAGCAGCCGAGAGGTTGAGGTCTTCCGTGTTGGGCATGCGGCCTGTGGCCAGGAGAATGTGGCTCGCCTGGACAGTCGTCTTGGTCTCCGTCTTGCTCGAGACATCGGCGGCGATGGGCAGCTTGCCGTCGTCCGTCTTGCGGACAGAGCTTACGCTGGCCGACAAATGGATCGTGATACCGTCTTCTTTGAGAATATTCTTGACCGCATCAGCGACATCGATATCTTCGCGGGGCAGCAGTTGAGCATTGTGCTGCACAATGGTCACGTTGGCGCCGAGACGGCGGAAGAGCTGCGCAAACTCGACACCAATGTACCCGCCGCCGACAACGAGGAGGTGGTCGGGCACAATGTCAAGATCCAGCATGGACGACGAATCGAGCACGCGCTCGGCCGGCAAGGAGTCGAGACCCTGCAGCTTGGGCCGAAGAGGACGCTCGCCCGTGTTGAGGAAAATGAGGTCGCCCTCAATCTTTTGCGTCTTGCCGTCCGTGCCCGAGACCTGCAGGGTCTTTTCTCCCACAAAGGAGGCCGCGCCGTGCAGGACATGGACGCCATTATTAGGGAGGCGCTTCTCGCTGCCTCCGCGGAACGACGTGACGACATCGCGCTGGCGCTGGCGGACGCGCGCCATGTCAATGCTGACAGAACCCTCGCCGCTGCCCGTGCTGACGCCATACTCGGCGGCGCGTCGGACATGGTAGGCCACCCGACCAGAGGCGACCATAGTCTTTGTCGGCGTGCAGCCCAGATTGATGCAGGTGCCGCCGATATGAGCGCGCTCGACAAGAGCCGTCTTGCGGCCCGCCTGTGCAAAGGCCGAGGCCAAGGGCGTGCCGGACTGGCCTGAGCCGACTATGATTGCGTCATAATGTACGGAAGAAGACATGCTGCGATTCAGGCGATGGAAGAAATATACAGGAGAGATGGCAGAGTAATGGACAAGGCGGGTTAGTATGTTGCGGGTGATCATGAAAAGTTAAAGAGGTCAACCAAGAGACGATGGAAATGAAAGAAGTGTTCATATGATAATAATTTTGCGATTACAAGAGCAGCTCTACGCTTTCTCTGCGGGGAAAGCTCCCCTCGCCGACAGCTATGTCATTTTATTTGCTGCCAAGGCAAAAGACATTTGCCATACGTCAAAAGCTGATCATGCACTTTATTTTTGGTTGGACATTGGGCCTAGAACGACCGAATGCGTTTTGGGATGACACACTATGACGCCAGGCGACATATGAAAGGCAGCGCCGAGACTGGTTTTCCAACAGAAAGACTCTTTATTCTATCCCCTCACGCTTGCCAAGATGGCTCGGGCTTCTCTGGGAACGCAGATGCGCTAATGTTACGGCGACACTCTTGCTTCCAGTTGCGGGGCGTGTACTTGTCCACAATTGACTTGAAAGCAGCCTGTAAATGCAGAGAACTTGTTAGCTTCGCTGTCACTCATCGTTATGTTTTATGACAGCTGTTTGAAGGGGGGCAAAAAAAAATAAAAGAAAAAAAGAAGGAAAGAAAATTGAACACCAAACAGCCTAATAAATGAAGCCTTACCAGTGTGCAAAACGACTCATCACCGTCGAGGTGCTTGCCATCCGGTTTGCAGCCGGGAATGGGAATCACTTCATCATTGTAGCGAATGCGCACGTAGTAATCGTTCATCTTGCTCTTTTCGCTGTCGGAGAGCTCAGACGTCGGCTTGCGGCCAATGGCAGGCTTTGATGCTGCGACCACTCCTCCTGCTTCTGACGGCGATCCAGCGGTGCTGCCCTTTTTGAACAGTTCCACGGCAATGTGGCTGGTAAAGGGAGGCCATGCCGGCATGCGGTGGCCCAGACTCGTGAGAATGGCACCAAGTGTCGTGTCGTGGCAGCCGCTGAGTCCAAACCGGAAGTGGCCATTCTGTCCGCTGCGTCCGGCCGTCTCGGCCTGGGCCACCATGTTGGCCGTGAGGTCGCCCATCAGGCCACCAATGCCGAGCGTGCGGTACTCGGCCGACTCGTAGTAGCCGCCGAACCACTCTTCGAGCGCCACCTTTTCGAGGTTGCGCCGGCTGCGCTCGTCGTAGAACTCGGCCGGCAGCCGCGTGTCCGGGCCGTGCGCGAGCGTCGCATTGATCGTGTCCATGATGCCCGACAGCCGCGGACGACCATCGACAGCCACGCGCGGGCTCTCGGGAGGCAGGTACTTGCCAATCGTGCGCGTCACATGCGCGAGCTCGTGCGAGTTGTTCCAGCGGTCGGCTGCGCGCTCGGCAAACGCCCGCGAAAGGGCGGCAAAGCGGCGGCAGTTGCCGTCGTTGGGGAAGAGCGTCTCGTCCGCGGGCGAGCGCGAGACGATCGTCACCGGCTCGGCGGCTGGGTTGTTGGCACGCTCAGGGTACAGGCCCAGAAACGCCTCCTGCATCGACTCGAGAGCGCGCGGGATGGGCGTGGCACGGAGGTAGAACAGACGGTCGACGTCGCCCTTGTCGAGGTGCGCCGGGAGGTAGCCCAGACGGTCCACGTACAGACTGCGCAGCCGCCGGCCCAGACGCAGCGTCGTCAGCCGGCCCGTGTCGGTCAGCATGCCCAGATCGCACAGCGAGTCCTTTTCACCACGGCTGCCCTTGGCCGCCACGGCCTCGTCGTCAGCTCCAAATGTCTCCAGGCGCCGCTTCCAGGCAAACGTGCCCATGGGCTTGGTCGCTGCAGAGCCGCCCAGGGGCCCCGAGTCGTGGTCATCTTCGAGCACGGAATGCTTGAACTGCTTGACGGCCGAGCAGTACGGCCAGAATGGATGCAGGCCCGCGTTCTGGAAGCGAGGCGCCACCGGCGTCCGTTCGCCGTGGCGCATCAGCACTTGGACCAGCTGCAGCTCGAGGCCCTTGGGGTAGAGCTTACGCAGCTCGTCGTCCGTGTATGGCTGTCGCGGCACGAGGCTGGTCATCTTGTCGGTGTGAGATGTATGCGCGCTCGTGTGCGTAGTGTGTATTCGCTGTGAGCAGTCACTGTGAGTATGGGGTGAGATGGAAGATACGGAGTAGGCTGCGAAAATGAGTCAATGGCAGAATGAACTTTGGCACTGAGCTGACTTCTGGGCGAGCTGCTTTAGTAGGAAAGAGGAAGGAGAGAGGAAAGTACCTTCCTCTTTGCGCTGGCCGTGTGCGGAGGAGGTACGAAGGGCAGGTACATGTACTATGTACCCTTTAGAACTTGGGCGGACATCCCCGAATAGGAAAGCGCAAGGCACGCACGCGCCTTCTTCCCCAGTTGCCGGCCCCAGCCCTCGGCAAGCTTCATGTCAGCGAACATGGAGCTAACCACATTTGGTAATTATAGATGCGTGATTGAGCTTTGATGGGTGCGGTTTATGATTGTTATGGCTGCCCGCGTGAAGCCCACAAACATGTATACGGTGATATGTTCTGCCTATTTGTCAGGTATTTGGTAGATGTTGAGTTCTCCTGCGTCCGTTCCCACCCCCAAAAAAAAGATTTATGAGTACTATTCATCAAAGAATGACGTCGATTTTCTATGCAGAGTAGGCTTTGATTTCCCATACTGAGTGACTTTGGAGAGATCAAAGTGTAAAATAGCTTTTAATTAGGCACATAAAATATATTCGGCTATAATATGTGTAGTTGATATTCAATATTGATATTCAAGATTTATTTTTATTTCGGTTGTTGGAGCTCAGACTGAGGAATATGGTAGCTGGCTGCAGCAAGATTTTGGCGCAGCAATTTTTTTTGCTTTTATAAATACTGCCCGTGATCGATGTATCCAAAGCGAACAATAGTACCTTTCTGAGGAGTTTGTTTATAAGCGAGCAGTTGGAGCTTCTAGAAGACCAGCTTTACCTCCAAAGCGTACGGAACCTACATATCACGATAGTCAAGTGTAATAACTGCACACCTAGGAACACCCTGATTTCGCCATTAAACCAGCCTTCCCAACATTGTTTTTCTGATGGTGTAGTCAAGTTTGAAGGAACCACTTCTCCATGAAATAGGTGGGCAAATAAACTTTTGTGTGCAGCTTATACGACGGACGGGCAAATCGCAGCAGTACTTCCCGCCTTCTGCCGTGCCAACTCACTGAAACACCCGCGCGCATCATCCACAACTTAATAAGCAGTATGCATTTCACATTTGATCCCTTTTTTCAGAGGAAACAAAAAAAAAATCGTGTGTAAGACTGCCCGTATAAACCCGAATACACTCCTTCTCCCTCTGCTCCGTAAAGGTTGAGCACACCAAAAAATTGTCACGTGACAAAAGCATGCAATTTTGGTGGATACACGTGACAATCTTAACGCCGCAGTTTGATCCACCAAAGCATCCACCAAAAGCCAATTATCTTCGACAATATTCTTTCGAGAAAATAGAAGCACGACACAACAATCTGCCTACGACGACTTGATCTTCCCGGCATCCGTTACAGCACAACGTCGCCATGGCCGACCCACGTGCGATTTGCCTGCTGTGCAGCACAAGGCTAGCCCTCCAGGCCGCAGCACGGCGAGCAGCCACCGGCCGAGCTGGCGCAACAAGCTTTTCTCCTTCTGCAGCAGCAACACAGGGCCGATGGCACACAACCTCGACCGGTGCGGCCGCAGGGGCGACAACGGCGACAGCAGTGAATAGTGATCGTTCTGCCAAGGGAGGATATACACAGCGGTCAATGGGTAACGGGGCGCGGCGGCGAATGACTCCCACGGACAACTCACCGATGCGACTACCCCCTCGATCCAATTCGCAACGACCAAAACGACCGCGGGAGTCTGAGGATGCGGCATTGGCCGTGTTTCGGGCAACTGTTGAGAACAATGAACGGCACCAGGGACGGCGGGACGGAAAAGCGAATGGCCATCTGAGAATTTTCTCTAATGGCGGCAAACCGGAAGGACGCCAAGGACGCAATGACCGCGATGGCCGTGATGGCCACGAGAATAGCCAGAACGGCCCCAGAAAGCGCGAAGCCCTGATTGAGGAGCAAGAGTTTGACCTAGACCATCTCGGCCGGCTTGGCGACGAGCAGCTGCTGGAGCTGCGGCGGCAGCAGCCGTCGGCTGACGATGGAGGCAACACGGGCCGCCAGGTGCAGGCCAGCATCGAGCTCTACAACCAGCTGATCAAGCTGACGCAGCTGCGGTCTCAACCGGGAACGACGACGGCGGAGCTGTTTTCCTTTTTCGAGACGGAAATGTACCCGCACATGACGGATGTGCCGCGGCTGCTGCCCAATATCTTCCAGCAGGCAGCGCAGCAGCTGGTTCGCGAAGTTTCGGCCGCCAAGCAAAAGGACTACTTGGACCCCGCCCTGCCAACCGTTGCGCGCATTGCGCAGATCCGCCGGCAGCTTGATCTGCTCAACGTGCCCGAGCAGTATCTCACGCTCGTCGTGGGTCTGACGGAGGCGATTGTCCGGACGGCGGCGGAAGTCCGTGCTGCCGACGAGGCAGCCAAGAAGGATCAGGAGATAGGTCTGAATTCCGAAAAGTCGAAAACGTCTGAGAATATTCCGTCTACCAAAAAACAGCTGGACGCTCTCGTGGCCGACCTGGTCGAGTCGTGGCGCATCTTTAGTCTTCCCGACATGGTCGTCACGGACCCCGAAGCCCTGGCTGCCGCGCGGCCCAACGACTTCCGCCTGCCGTCGCGCGACCCCATGCTCACAGAAAAGTATTCGCGCAGGCGCAATATTCAATACAGCCTTGCGGCCTTGTTCCCACGCTATGCGCCGGGCCAGCTGCGCCAGGTGGTACCAGCCGCCATTGCGACGTACGCCATCCTCACCGACGCGGCTGTGACGGCCCCCGAGACCAAGGCCAGAGCGGACGAGCTGCTCCAGGCTGTGAAGGATATCATGTCATCTGTCTTTGTTTCCCGTGAATATGTTACCCAAAGGTTCCCGAACCGGGCCGAGCTGCGCGCCTATGTGCTTGAGCGCTGGCCACTTGTCGACCAGCGGGATGGCTACAGGGGCGGTGCGAGCAGCGAACGGCCTGCGCGCGCCTCCTCCGCGTCATCACTTGCCTTTGACAGCATCCACAAGGATCTGGGTGATGCACTGCGGGCGCGCAACCTTGGTGCCTGCGAGGCCGCCTGGGACCGTTTCTGGGCGGCACTGTCGGTCCCCGACGTCGAGGGATCAGAGCGTCTGCGTGAGAGCGCGTACATGTTTGACTTTTTCATCATGGGCTTTGCGACGATGCGCATGCCCAACCGCGCCATTGCCGTGTGGGACCTGATGGTCACGGTCGGCCTGCAGCCGACGATCCGCACGTGGACCTCGTTTATGGAGGGCTGCAAGCTGGCCTCCAATGCGGCCGGCATCCACAGCATATGGGACAAGCTCGTGGCGTCGGGCATGCAGCTCGATGTGGCTGCCTGGACGGCGCGCATTTCGAGCCTGATCCAGGTGGGCGAGGCGGCCGCTGGCATCCGGGCTCTCGAGGAGATGCAGCTCCTGTGGGAGGCGCACAGCAAGAACGAGGCAACGGGCGGCGGCAAAGCGAAGCAAAAGGCGGCAGCCAGACCCAGCAGCAGCAGCAGCAGCAGCAGCATCAGCAAACAAGCCGTCAAGCCAACGATTGAGCCTGTCAACGCGGCCATTGCAGGTGTGCTACGTCGCGGCGACCTGACGGCGGCCAAGAAGATTCTGGCCTGGGCGGGCCGCCACGGCATCGAGCCCGACATCATCACATTCAACACGATCCTGCGGCCGCTGGTGCGCGAGGGCCACTTTAACGAGACCCTCGGTATTTTGAAGATGATGCACATGCTCAGAATCCAGCCCGACGAGGCCACAGTGACCATTCTCTTCGACGGCGTTTTGGGCGGCGGCGCCATGACGGGCTGTACGGCTGAACAGCAGGTTGAGACGGTCAAGCGCGTGCTGGCCGACGTCGAGGCCGCCGGCCTCGATGCCAATCTCCAGACATACGCCAAGATTATTTACCTGCTGCTCAACGATGAGATGCCCTATGGGTCCTCGGCAGCCGGCGCGAACGGCGCGAACAGCGCCAACGATGCGGACGGCACAGAGGATGGCGCTGCACGAGCCCCGACGGGTGTCGCTGCAGCCGGTGCCGCTGTCCAGGTGGTTCTTGACCGCATCCGCCAGCGCGGCCTCACGCCTTCGACGCAAATCTACACCATCCTTGCCGAGCACTTCTTTGAGCGCGACCCGCCCGACCTGGACGCAGTCGTTTGTCTCATTGAAACGGGCGAGCTGCCGTCGACGGAGCGCGGCACCGCCTCTCCTTCGCTGTCTGCTCCTCCTCTGGCCCCTTCTTCTTCCCCTTCGACGATAAGCCGTGTTTCGCCTTCCTCCTTTGACCGTGTGTTCTGGGAGCGAGTTGTGCGCGGCTTTGCCCAGGTCGGCGACACAGCCAACGCGCAAAAGTACTTTGCCAACATTGCTGACTCGAGGTCGCTGACTGGGTCGACCCTCGAGGCCCTGCTGCGTGCGCTCATCCGCAATAGCGAATGGGACGCGGCGCAGAAGCTCGTCGCCGAGACACAGGCGCAAAAGATTCGTGTCCTCCAGGGCGACGCGCCCACAGGTCCTGCTGGCCAAGCTGGCAGCAGCTTTTCTGATCCGCGGACGTCGGATGCACGTGTGTTCCGTCATGGTTTCTGGCACCTTGCTGCCGAGCACGGTCTTCTGAAGTAATGGGGAGGGGATAGAGCACATATGGTACATAGATACGAAGAAAGGGAATAGAACAGAGGAAAAAAATGCCATGTACATCTCATAACCAAAAAATAATAATAAAAAAAGAGACAAATACATATATAACGCCAGCAAGTGAACCCTTGAACGCCCAGACACCCCCGTGGTTAAGTCGTAAAAGCCAGAAAAAAAGAAAAAAAACGAAGAAAAAAAGAAGAAGAATAAGAAGGACGAGAAAATCAAGTTCATAACAAAGCACCA